>JAGFPH010002969.1:0-41910 GCA_018207615.1 Philaenus spumarius | reverse complement strand
TGAGATTTTGTGTTCAGGTTTTATTTTATCTAGGTTAAAGATATGGATGTGCAAACTTCACCGTTGGTTTTTTCTTGAAATTCTTCATCGAAATGATGTATCACCTTCCTATTTAAAAAAACAAAGTTACATTCAAAATGGTGGATCCAAGATGGCGAATAATTTTTTTAGAAATCTTAATAAAATAGTATTTTTACATAGAGTAGGTACCTCAATCACAACTACCTTAAAATTTTCCTTATATACGTAATATTAAACCGTTTCAAGACTTAATTGTCAACCTGTATAGTCTATACCACAGTTCTGGAGGCATTATAATATAATATAATGAATAAACAAGCTTAGTTTTGATGAAGTGACTAATGATTTTGCGCTCAATCACGCAAGAAGAAAACCTTTCATGATTTAATTATGACTTATCTGTTTTGACTGTTTTGGTAGATAAAAGATACAATGTTTACACTCGAAATTTTACTTATGTATTTTTGTGATTATTGACACTGTTGTTTTTCTTAAAAATAAATGATAACAAAAACATTTTATAAATTTGATTACCATGTTTGGTGATGGAAAGCTAAAAATATTATCATTTAGAGGAAATACAGTAGTAAAATAAAAGTTGTATGATATAATCTTTAAATCATAGCTTGTTCCCTTATGTATCAGTTATATGTTACTGTATGGGACGGAGTGGTGAATTTGGATGGAGACAACAAATTACTGTTAGCACAGGGGCGCACAATTCCTAAATATGGCCCTGGCTACATTTTGGTTTATTTAAGAATGATTCTAACGTTTGCACTTAATGTGTAGTATACAGACGTACTTGTATAATTACTTAGTATTTTCTTTGTTCACCTTTCTACTCACTTGGCAGTACAAAAGTAGTTTCTTGAACGGGTTCGTTTGAAGGCACTTTCGAAGGATTTTTCTGAGAAGCAGTCATATCATCTTCCCCACCTCCTTCATCGTCGTAAGTAATAATGTTCTCTCGCACATCATCACTCGGTTTTGGGCACTTGTTGTGAGCTTCTTGTCTTCGATTGTAAAGAATAAATATCACAGATATGCCTGAAATGAATACAGATAAATTGCTCATACTGTAAGTAGTTTCATGACTAAAATATTTCACTATGAAAATTATTTAAAAAAATTTTTGTTCATTGCTTAACGTTTTCACTTTGTACCAATGGAAAGAGGGAGCAGAGTGTCCAAGAGGTTAAAGGCATTCACCCAGTCTGCTACAGTTAGAACACAGTTGTGCGGTTTTTGAACCTAGCTACTGGTGTTCAGTTTACTTGCTTATTTACATATTAAGTTAAACCCAGAATTGGTGACGGGTGACCTTCCATTTTAATTAACCCACTATCAGTAGCGGATTACGAGCTCAGCGGCCCCTAGGCACTTATCAGTTTGTGGCCCCCATTACAACTTGCATGATGGATATTAAGTTAAGATCGACTGAAATGGGAAAAAACAGGGATGATAAAATTTGTATACATTTAAGCTATGACATTAATTGGTAAAATGTCCTCTTAACAATATATCCGGCAATCATAATGGGTTTTTTCGTGCTGCACACATTTTTTTTTAAATTCGCCAAATTTTAATATGAAATGAAATGTAATGATATAATTACCATTGGGATATAGTAATTATATCCCAATATAAAAGTGTCCAATATATTTTTTGTAGCGAAAGGTCAAAAGAATTCAAATATGCAACTAAAAAATTGTTTGATGTAAACTTTAAAAGTTATTTGCTCAGGAAGCGCAAAATGTTTAGTAACAGGAAAAATTCAAATTTATGCCTACATTAAAAATAGTAAAACATTTTTATAATTTTTTTCAAAATAAACAAAAGTTTCGTAATTTATTTCTGAATAGAACCGTATAAAAACATATATAAATTTTAAAAAAAAGTTAGAAAAAAAAGTTTTTATGTATCTATTGCTCGACCATTTGCAAAATTCAATAGGCCCCCTGGAGTTTGTGGCCCTTATGAATGTGCCTTTCATGCCTAATGGGTTATCGCCCACTATAAAATAAATTATTTTATAAAAAAAATATTTTTAATGAAATTTCAAAATTTTTAAATAAAAAAAAAAGAATTGCTCTGAAATCTTTCATAGGAAACACTAATAATACATAGGAAACTCAAGTGGTGCAATATAACAACAATTTTATTTAACTGAACTTTGCTAACGCGAGCTTTACAAGGTTGGATTCATGAAACTTTCACTGATATTTGTAATTAGCACAAGAAATTATGATGCTGATTGTAGCTTCAAAGTTGTCTATATAATATGTCATTGTAAATATTTTAAATAATCTTGGGGGTCGGTGATCGGCTGGCTTTTACAAATTATGAATGTCAGTGCATTAAGATTTATTGCATTGTGATATGGATGAAGGCTGTAATTTTATTCTTCCCTCCTCAATTTTACATTTTTAAATTATGGAAAACTTGTGGAAATGTATCTCAGTTGGACTTTGTTTGAAAGGTATTATCATTACCAAAATTTGGTAAAGCTTTGAGTTTTGAGAATAAAACCGTTCTTTAATAACAGAGAAAATTATAAAAATAAATATGCATTTAAGGTTGCCATAATAAAATGGGATAAGTAATTCAAAACATTTTTTTGAATGTTTAAATTATGTAACACAAAACTATGTTTATATTTTTAATTTCTTAAAAACCACACTGGTCTATAAATTATCACCTTTGGGGCACTGGAATTTTTTGTTTACATTCCTTAAAATGCAAATAGTGGGGTTCAGTAAAAACCAAAATGATTTTAAAATGATTAGTTTGCTCGATATCCATGATGCAGAAGTTGTGTGTTACACTCTGTAATTGTACATACTATCCTTACAATGCATTATATAGATCCAGGTATATTTCTACAACACACAACTTAACTTAGTTAAAAGTTGTATGACATATAATATTTGGCCAATTTTTAGTTCAAAATTATCAATGTCTACTGAGCTAATGCTAGTAAAATAATTCCATCACACATTTTCACACAACTAAATTTCTGATGTGAGTTAGGCGAATTCCCAAAAATAAGTTTTAGGGTTTCAACCACTTACTTGGGAAATCGGTCTACTCATGAAGGCGCTGAATAGCTGCCTGCGTGTACGAAATATATTATTAGAGTTTGCTGTGCTTTCGAGTTTGCATCTTGACCTTGCTGCTACTGATTATGAACTGCTTCGCTTTACTTATAAGGATCAGTATAGCTACCCTCACGGTACAATCTCCCATGTGGATGGTATTTTACGTTTTGATAGATTTTGGAGGAACCGGACAGGCAATAAGATAATGCAAAAAGTAAAATCTGCAGAATAGTCTACTATATTTATTTTTTAGATAAAACATTAAAAAAGTTTTATTCTATTATAAAAAATCTTTACTTCCAGTAAAATTAGGTTCTTTCAGTATTTATTTGGTTAACGAACTCGTCTGAGCGACTTAGAAAACCAACATGTGTACCAAATTGGCCGTTAGAGAGGGAACACATAAATACATATGATGTGTTATATACAATTTTTAATGACACTTTGAAACTTGTTCTGGGGACCATGATGGTGCTCTTTGACCACTCCCGACCTTAGGTCTCACCATGGACTCAATGCATAGCTCTTACACTATTTTAGTTACAAAGAAATAGTAACCATGATTTGGTTTGATTCAAGTGACTGAGTTTTCTACTATCTAGTATAATGAATATATCACTTACTAAAAATGAGACACAGACAGATGCAGAACACTATAATAGCTCCTATACTAATCTGCATTGTGTGTTCTTGTTGCACCAGTTGACAGTTTCTGCCTTTGTAACCGTCGGGACAGTTGCATATATAGCCGATGGTAGGCTCTTTGTTCACGCAGATACCTCCGTTCATGCAAGGTCTGCCCAGGCATTCGTTCTTGTCAATACACTCTTTGCCGTTTAGTGTTACTATTTTACCTTCACCACACCTGTTTATAACAAGCAAGTGTTATTATTTATTACTACTATTTATATATGACATTCTATTGAGGCTGCAGCCTTGTAAAGGGCAGACAGGGTGCTCTTTTCTACAAACATTAGCTTGTGAGACTTATTTATTATTATCTCTGGATAAAACTTGAAAACTAACATGGTTAGAAAATGTTACAAAAGAACATAAAATATAAATTTTTACAATTAGGTGAAGATATTTCACTCAATAAATTCATAATTATTTAGGCCTATAATTAATTAATAATTTCAATAAAATCGTTCACATTATGAAATTACAATGTTTATTCTCGATGCATTGGTTATTGTATTTTTTACAAATGCATAAAATAGATTAGTTATTAGTGTAGGCTCTCAACTAATCATACAGATAAAATAGATTTAATTTAGTTTATTTTCTTACTATGTGTGTTCATTTTTTATAATTTTCACCAGGTCTGTTCGTAGAAGTGTAGACACCTGGGACAAGCCCCTACCGGACCGGGTTGCACTCATTCTATCCCAGATACCTTATAATGTAAGGTACCTGGAATTCTATGAACTAATTTTTATAAAAGCTATATAGACTAGTAGTCATGAATATTTGGTAAATAAGAATAGAAACAGTAAAAAAATAGATTTTTTAAATAATTTATTAATTATTGAGTACGTCTAAATTTAAAAAGAACTTAAAAGATTTATAATATTGTATCACATGAAAATTACATTCAAAATAGAGATTGAACAAAAGCATATCAAATTGGTACAGGAACAATTTTTATTGTGGCACCCCCTTGACGCAGCACCAGGGGCAGCTGACCGACTTGCCCCCTCCGAGTCCTGATTTTCACCTGTTTTGAACTTATTTTATTGTAAGATTTCTCGGATCAATTCAACCAGAAAGTTCAGAGGTGACAAAATTCAGCTGAATTTTAGTTGTATCCATGCCGATGGTTTATAATCAATTTCAGAAATAAACTATCTTCATTCCTCAATCCAAACATAAAGTGTTTTCAGCCCTACCATTCACGCCCCCTTTTATTTGGAGAAGAACTTCATCATCTTCCATTTCTTTTTTTAAATTTGCTCAATGCAATTTTCTCGCCGATACTACTTCCTAGGACATTTGTACCATGTGACTAGTTCCGGTAATAAAACGTTTAATAAAAATCGTACTGACACTCGAAGCAAAATAGTACAAACCTGGGAGCAAGTGATCATCATAGGAAGAAAATCGTGATAAACGCACTGAGCAAAATGTACCTGTAGCCCTTTTTAGAAATATCATAGTAAGTGAAACCTATAAGACTTGAAACAATATCAATTTTAGTTTCACCAATATGGAGTAGGTATAGTGTTGTAGTTATACAAAAACCAACAAAGGAATATACAATGTTTTTACCTTAAAAAACAAATATAGATTATCTGAATTGAAATTGCTTCTGAGTATTTCTACAAATAATAAAACCAAGCCCTACTTTTAATTGCAACCAAATCATTGGAATTCATCTTTAGAAAACTAAATTGAATGCAAACTCTATCAATCATCCGTCTTGAGACCGCACCGATGTTGGTTGACAGAATAGTCGCATAACAGAAATATCATTCTTCCTGCATGATGACGTATTATTGAGAGAAAAGGGATATCTATATTTGGTTGAGTGTTATTACTAGTTACACACTACTCCTAACACACACTTACTGTTAGGTTACTCTTTATACACACTAAAAATAAACTCAGTTATTAAGCCTTCTGTTTTAAAGTTTTTAATAATACAGTTGAACTTCGTTTTAATGGCCTCGGCTAATGCGTGAACTTGGACATAGTGTCATCTTTTTTTAGGTCCGGTCAAATTGTTATCTTTTACGTTATCATAAACCTCTGTTTTAGCGTCAATAAATAGTTTAACCACTCGGTTGTAACGTCATAAATCTACAAGATATCACTGTCAAACTTTGAATTCAGATTTCTCAGAATTCCAAAAATGTTAGAATTAGCTTTTTCTTTGATTTTGGGCCGCCTATTTTCTCCCTCCTCAGGATCAAACCGCGAAATAAACTATGTATTTCTTTTCACACATAAAGATCTCCAGCAGGTCCCATCAAGGTCAATAGAGCAAGCAACACTGCTAACTCTCCTACCCCTCTTAAGGAACAATATTCACACGGTATGCAGTAACAGTTGTGTATAACTGAACCCATGACCTTGCTGGGAAAGTGTTCGGACACTACAAAAGCGTGGCGAGACTCAATCGTATAGCCTAGCGAGACATTTACGTAGTTGTGATCAGACCGTTGTCCCCCCCCCCCCACAGCAATGTTGACACTTTAAAATTGTTGCTTGTTTTTTAATACAGTAAGTTAATGTTTTAATACGTACAGTAATTTTAGTGTTTTTTAATACAGTTTGTTAATACACATTACATGTATTCACTCATTAAAATTTTACACATTAACCAATGTTACCTAATTTATAATTTTGTAGGTGACCTCAGCTCGAATTATTGGGACCATACTGTACATTAAAAGAAAAGAATAGTGTTTTTCTTTGTAATAAACGTGATAAATAATTTTGCTAACAATAGTAATTGTATAGTTGTTTGTCCTTTCACTGAAGGTAACAAAAATACAATTTCCTGTTGGTACCTCGTTATAACGTCACTTGGACGTAGCATCAACATTCGTTTGGTCCCTTCGTTGACGCTATAACCAAGTTCAACTGTATTAACTTTTAAAAATTTATTCATTTTTGCGCTAATAATTATTGTTTTTACTTTTTATAAGACAAATGTTGTGCATTACTGTATTAATATATAAAATCAACATCAAAAGAAAGAATCTTTCTACATGTGCTATAACCTCAAAGGAATACAAAGTAATTAATATAGGCTAATGTCTTAAATTTTTTCAACTTTTACTCAATCAGTACATGTCAAAAATTTGTTTTTAGACTGTTTTTTCTTTTTTTAATGTTTACTTATGAGATTTGTATTATTTAATAAGTGTTCCATTGTTCATTTCATTCAACATTGTAGACTGTGAAGTACATTGTCTTTATAGAATGTTTTTAAATTTTTGACATATAGCTGTTAGAAGCTGACATTAGAAGAGAGAGGAAAATTCAAGTTACCACTGAGAATATTTACTGACATTGCAGAATGATTTCTTAATCTTCAGTAGCTTTCAGATATTTTTGCTCGTGAAGAAAACCCTTCACAGTTGTACTCCAGATGTAATTTTCCCCTCAATAATACCGAATATGGTACATCTCTTACCAAGCTAGAACAGTGTGCTAATTACAAAAACCGTAGGCTAATTAAATCACAGAGTTTGACATAATATTAATGGTACTTACACACACTCATAGTCGTTCCAAATATCAGTGCATTCCAAAGGTTCAGGGCAGTGAACGTTTGCACAGGTTTTATTGGAAGCACAATCTCTCTCCAAGTTGCAAGCTGTAGTTGCTTGACTCCATTGTGTCCCGTTTAATGCGGGAGGGATTGGCAACTGTTTCCCGTCCAGTCTGACATCATCCAGGCAACCTGTTACGGCATGAGTTGTTTAATAATTGATATTAGATTTTCAAAACAATAAAAACTATAATACAATACAAAATGCTTTTAGTAAAATCAATTCTTGCAGAACTATTTTGGGTGTTATTTTGTAACTGAACACAACGCTCATGATTGTATAATGCAATACAAAATAAATGATATAAAGGAAGTTAAATTAAACTTTTATGGTAAGGATTCTATGCTCGTATTAGCTGTGTTGGAAGTGGTTATTTGTATTTATTGTTATTATTTTTTCATAGTTGTAATCTAGAAGTATAATTTTTACAGTCAAATATATTGGCTGTAGCAGTTAACCAGTGTGGTCCATATAGCGGGAAACAAATCAAGTTTAGACATTTAGACTAAACCAGAGAATGTGGGAAAAACAACAAAATTAAATGTGTATAGTAGAACCTCGATTTTCCGAGGTAATTAGGACCGGGCAGATTTCGGACAACCAAAAACTCGGATAATACGGTAGGCTGTGAGAAAACCATTGAGATGCAAGTTCCCACATCATTTATGTTGCTATAGGTTGATTTGGAGCCATACTTACTTCAAAATATATTTTATTTGGCTTTAAATAATATAGTTTTAAATAAACAAAGAAGGTTTGATAATGTACTCAAATGAAAGAAATTGGATACTGTAAGCTACTGCAATAAAAACAACAAAAATAATGCCTTTGAAGTTTTTTCCTGATCGCTTTTTTAATTCATTGTCTAGCCTCTTCTTTATTTGAATACTCTTGAGGTACCCACTTTTCAATTTCCTATCTATTTCGTCTCCAATCCCCGACAGTCACTTCCTCAACACCTAATTCACTTGGAACTTTTCTTATTGAATTACCTCAATCTAATTGTTTAATTGCTTCCCATTTTTTATTTAAAGATAAAACAACATGCTTTCGCTTTTCACTCATATGACACTCTCATTCACAAAGTTCAACACCTACACCGACTAAAAACCAAAGAACAAAATACAGGAGCAGGTTGAAGAAACAACTCATGGGAAAGGATGGTGAGTCCTAAATACGATACCGCAAAGACTGCTTCGTCATTCACTATAATTCTCATCTGCTAAAGATCATCATACTATTGTGTTGGGTAAGGAGCAGAAATGTTTTCAGGATGTGTACAAGACAAACAACAGTTTTGTTTTCTTTCTGTTTAATCTAACACAAAAGTTTTTATTAAAAATTTACTTATTGAAAAATCCTCTCAAGCTATGAATTCTTTTTCAAAATCAATTCAGTTAATTTATATTTATATTTGTAAGTTAACAGAATTAATTTTGCCAAGATTTTTTTAATTTGCCTTGGATAATACGGAAACTCAGATAACAGAGGTACTACTGTTACTTACAGTTTCCTTTATCTATTGTATTACAATTAAAGTATTATTAAAAACACAAAGTATTATCTACTGTAACAAAAATATGTAAAATCTACTTTGTGGAAAACAAATTTGTAAGCCTGTGCTGTCTCTGTCTTGAGTACTACTTGCTAGCTGCACGATCAAGAATCTGCTTCAGTATAAGAAGCTCGGTTGGTATAGTTTCCACTGGTCCTTTGAAAACATTTTCAAACTAAAGTTCTCAATGTTGTTCCCATTTTTCTTCCAATCATTATAGAACTAATGTAGAATATGGTATGTGACTTGTTTTAAGGTTAGAAATCATTGAAAATTTATATTTTTTATAATTATTTTTATATGAGAGAGTTGATGTTGTTACTCTGAACTAAGAAGCAATCTTCTTCAGTGGTTCACCTTTATCTATTCTACACAGTGCTTCCATTTTCCTTTCCATTACATTTTATATATCATAAAAGTCTTTAAAAATAATTTATATATATACGTTGTTTCAGAACTCTCCTACAAATACGTTTAGGTATTGTTTCAGGGCCAATACATTATTAAAATGTCCAAAAGTACTTAGATTTTCACATAGCCGCAGTTTTGTTTTAATTACTTGTCAATTTATATGTCAATATCATATAGATTAAACGTTTTTAAATACCCCGAACGTCTGAACATATTTTTGAAAAATAGCTAAGAACACTCTCGATCAAAGTCACCTTTCAAACAAAAAAACTAAATCAAAATTGGTTCATCCGTTTGGGAGCTACGATGCCACTGACAGATACACAGACACACAGATACACATGTTAAACTTATAACAGGCCTCTGTTTGCATCGGGGGTTAAAAACGGATTAATATACTAGGTTGAAATTTTAAATAGAGATTTATAGCATAAAGAGCATATTCAAAAAATTTTAATTGCATTAAATACAGAAACTAGCCTAGAACCAAGAACAAAATTTAACCCCAAGAGTATTTACCCAAAACTCCTTTATTCTTTGACCTGCAGGACAAAGTTGTAATCTCATTTCAGAATTTGCTAAACATTTTCTAACCTTTTTTGAAATCTCCGTTCACTCGAAATGTTTTGACACCCGTATATTCAGCTTTTCCACCTGCGTATACTCCATCCTGTTTATCTACAAACAGCCATTGATGTCCTTCAAAAGAGAAGGATTCGTTGTATCGTCTGCCTTCTCCTGAATCTAGTTCTAAGGTAACAGCAGAACCGTACCGTAGTACCTGTAATACATAAACAATAGTTTTTTTTAAATGCCAATTTTGTATATGGTATGTGCCAAAGTAGGGTTCTACAGCTGTTTTAGATTTGTAAAACTAAATTTATTGCAACATAATGTCAGTGATAGTTTAACTGACAAGTTACATAAATCCTGACAGTGAAAATTTCAACAAACTAAAGGTGCCTGTACACTGGAGAGTGATTGTCTCTAGGTAGAGCATTCGTAGAGCGGAGATAGACAAATCTAGCTAGAGCACTCTCTGAACCTGTGTACACTGCTAAACGTAAATGAACTAGGTAGAGCAGCGCTAAGCATTTCTGAGAGCAGTGTGAGTCTAGGTTTTTTTAGCTGTGTTTTGAAGTTAAAATGTCTTTATGAGAGCGTTTATCAGCTGGGGTGCCTTGTTAAAAAAGAAAACTATGAAGAGTTTTTTCGCCACTTTTTTCTTGTTAATTTTCCGTAATTCAGCATTGAATTGGCAGCGGAGGTTGTGAAACTTTCTGCAAATTTCTTGCACAGTGCTTCCCATGGCTTTTGCTATCATCCGAAACGACTGTGCTTACAAATTCTGTCTCTGTATTCTTTCAGAGTACAATTCGAAATGTCTGGATGGATTTCAATATGTTCAAATAATGTTATTGTTTTTTGCAACTCCACACAAATTCAGCCATGTTGCAAAATTATAATTCAACGCTATAAACACAGGTATAACACACAAAAAACAACAAATAACCAAAAAAATCCCACCACTGGCTCTATGCAGAGCACGCTCCAATATTCAACTGGGCGAATGGAGCTAGACTGGTCTAGCTAGGGGACCCAAACACTGTGTACACCGTAGAGATGACCAGCTACAGTTAGAGCTTAGAACAGTCTCCGCTAGGGTTCTCTAGCAGCTGTGTAGGCCTACACTGGAAAGGAGATTAGAGCGCCCTAGCTAGAGCTACTCCACTCTCTAGCTAGGGTAAAAAACTCTCCAGTGTACACCTACCTTAACACTTGTTGTGGCACACATTAAATCAAGGGTGTGTATGTAGGATTTTGCTTAAAATTTTCCCTTAAACTCCTGAAAATAAGTGTTTGTACATCCTCAAATTTTAATTTAAAAAAATTTACCTGAAAGTTTTAAAAAATTATTTGAAAAATAGAAGTCAAAATTACAAACGGTGTTCTTAGTTTACTTTCAAGAGGTGTCGCTTCCACATTACTGTTATAAACATTCATTTCTTGTACTTACGAATGGGAAGTACTTACTAAAGACTATGCCCAGCTTCTAAACAAAATTCTAGATACATTATTTACTGTATACAGACATGCCCAAACTAAAACGGTTTCATTACCACTACGTTTTGTTAGTTAGTACTTTCTCACCTTTACTGTATGCCACAATCCATCGTCTACTTTTATTTCATTAAGTCCTATGCTTTTTTCCTCTGGCTTAACAATGTTCAAATTGTAACGGAACAGTAGCTTTTTATTTCTGATCTAAAACAGCACAATATGTCTTCGTCATGTAAAATTATAATTATAAAATATGTACAATAGAATTATTTGTACTTAAGAGAATATATTGTGTATATACGTGTATAACACACTTTTTTATATTTGCATATAATACTTTAAAGAGTATGTTAGTCACCATTCACAGGTTACCAAAGCTCTTATAATTTCATAGCTACCAATGGTAATCAGATTAAAAATGTTTAACTTGGTTGTTTTACATGAAAAATAAAAGTTTATAATAAAACTTGTACTTGATCATTACCACTAACCGGAGATGTACTAACACCTGTTGGGGCCCAGAGCAGAGTTTCCCTAAACTCCGCTTGATTTTTGATTGATTGTTTTTTATTGTTCCTGATTTACAAATAAACATAATATTTGTATAGTCTAATAAAAAATAACATGTTCACAAAGTAACAGAAACAATAATGGAAACCCCGAGGTAATAAATCCTGTATGGGGTGGTTCAAAACATTATATTCATACATGAAACAAAATTCAAAAAAAAAAGTTGAGTGACATGCAGCCGACAGAGTCCCCAATAAATAAACATTAACATATACATTTAAAATCTACAAACAAACAAAATTTGGGTTCTAGTATTTTTATAAACAACGCATACCTATATATAACTTAAATTTACTTATATACATAAAGACCATTACGCACAGATCCATTATAAGTGTCTTATAAAGCAAACATTCTTTTTTTTTTAAATACAGTATGACCTCGATAATCCGACACGCTCGGGGATCCGGCGATGCCGGATTATTGAGGTTTTCCTTTAAAATGGTTAAAACAGGGAATAAACTATAAATAAACGCACATGTACTATATTATATACATATATGAATGAATGAAATATCTTTATTAGTCAAATATTTACATATATACATGTCAGATTACAATTTTAAAGAAAAACGTAAGACTAATAAAGTCAGACCACGAGGTTTATAGAAAACCTGTTTGGGGAGATACATATGCAACTTAAAAATCTAAAAGGCAAGAGCTAGAGAGAGAGGTAGCGGCTGATCGGTTACATTTGACAATTTACCGAACTTTATTAAAATATATTCTTCTCTCAAAATGGAAGAACAAACAAAATACAAAGGCTACTTATTATTTATATGGGACAAATAATTATTACAAATAATATTAATTATAACAAAATAAGAAATAAATAGGGCCTACCTTAGTTAACATAAGAAAAAAAAAAAAAAAAAAAAAACAGAAATGCTACCCTAACAATAATTAAATATTCTTGAACCTAACAATAAAACAACACAAACATATTCCTTATAAAACATATCTTATTCTAAACAGTCATAAAACATAGAAAATAAATATTGTTATGAAACAGAAGATATGTTTTTAACAATCTTAAGAATTTACTTAACCTGTTAACAATTTTAATTTGATGGGGCAGGCAATTATAAAACTTTGGAGCAAGATAGGTGAAAATAGGTCTTGGTACATACACATTCAATCTATTTCTAAGTATTACAGTAGGGTTTCGAATATCTTCTCGTTGTTTGTTACCTTTATTATAATAAACTTTTAATACCTTATAAATATACAAATTCTTTATAGGTAGAATCTCAAGTTTACTATAAATAGGCAAAGCATGTTCCAATTTTGATTTATTATGTATAATACGAATAAATGAGTTTTGTTGAAGAACAATTGCTTTCATTGTAGTATTATAAGTGCCTCCCCATAAGGTTAAAGCATACTCTAACTTCGAATTTACAAAGGCAAAGTACAATGTTCGTAATAGGTTCAAACAACATTGTTTATAATATAATAATATATTATTATTATTGAGATGTTAAAGAGTTGTTACAACAAACAAACAAAAATGTCAGATGTTTTCACTTTGCTGTTTTAGGAGCAGCACTTTTCTTAGGCTTAGAAAACATTGTTTAGTTTACACCATAAACACTCACTGCACACAAAAGTATATATAGAGTGGACACGTAAATTACACGTTGAAACTACGTAACAATAACTGCGTAGAGAGATTGCCGCTAACCATAGCCTTCTCTGTATAAGGCCGCGGCCTTCGATGTGGCAACGCCGCATCTCACCCCCACCCTCGGCCCACTCCGGGCATTGATGCCAGCGGTAAAACGTTCAACATTTCGCCAAAACTGCGCTTATTCACATTAAAAGTAATGAAAATTAAATCAGTTTAGTGGATTCATTTTTAGCATGAAATGGTGCTTACAATGTTACAAATTGTATTACTAAATAATAAAAAATAGATGTTTATATAAACGTATAATATTCACCACTTACTTCCAGCCCTGAGTATTATGCACAAGCGATATAAATTTGTATTAAAAACAGAATTTGTTTGAACTAATTGAGTTTATGATAAAATTACTATTATATATATAGGTGTAGGGAACTTTGTAAACGGGTTGGATGAAACAACAAGGTTTATTTCAAATATATTTTATTCGAACAAAGAGATTACACTTTTCAGGAATATAAAGTGACCTAAGGAAATATTTTAAGTTTAATTTTATTTTAATTATTCGGACGTTAATTTCTTTCACTGGCATTTGCTATTGTATGTTCGATAATATTTTAACACCGGTTTTTCATTAAATGGTCACACATATTGTATTTGGGCTTCAATTTATTTAGCGGACATTCATTGTGGTACTTAAATTACGTTTTAATAGCATTATTTAATAAAATTTGCGCTAATTATGATTGGACGTTAATTTCTTTCACTGGCATTCGCTTTTGTATGTTCGATAATATTTGAACACCGGTTTTGCATTAAATGGTCTTCATACATATTGTATTTGGGGGTCAATTTATTTCGCGGACATTCATTGTGGTACTTAAATTATGTTTTAATAGCATTATTTAATAAAATTTGCGCTAATTATGATTGGACGTTAATTTCTTTCACTGGCATTCGCTTTTGTATGTTCGATAATATTTTAACACCGGTTTTGCATTAAATGGTCTTCATACATATTGTATTAGGGGGTCAATTTATTTCGCGGACATTCATTGTGGTACTTAAATTATGTTTCAATGGCATTATTTAATAAAATTTGCGCTAATTATGTTCGGGCGTTAATTTCTTTCACTGGTATTCGCTATTATATGTTCGATAATATTTTAAGACCGGTTTTCCATTAAACGGCCACACATTATATTCAAGCATCAATTTATTTCGCGGACATTCATTGTGGAACTTAAATTACGTTTTATTGGCATTATTTAATAAAATTTGCGCTAATTATGTTCAGACGTTAATCTCTTTCACTGGCATTCGCTTTTGAATGTTCGATAATATTTTTAACACCGGTTATTCATTAAATGGTACTACATATTGTATTTGGGCGTCAATTTATTTCGCGGACATTCATTGTGGTACTTAAGTAAAATTACGTTTTAATGGCATTATTTAATAAAATTTGCGCTAATTATGTTCGGACGTTAATTTCGTTCACTGGCATTCGCTTTTGTATGTTCGATAATATTTTTAACACCGGTTTTTCATTAAATGGTACTACATATTGTATCTGATTACGTAAAACAACGAGGTTAATCACTGATGATGCGCCGTCTAGCAGTGCAAACTAATGGTGAGAGCCAGCCGAACTTGGCCTAGTGTGCGGCGTTGCCAGATTTCGCTCGCCGCGGCCTTATACTAGAGAAGGCTATGCGCTAACTGATGGGCCTCAGGTAGGGGCGGCTCCATTCCCCTTTGTTGTTAGCTTCCGTTAGTCAGTACGTGGTGGGGGTTTGCTATGTTTACTCCAACCTGTCACAACTTCTTCGAACCCCTTTCACTTTCAAACCATTCAAAGTTGTTTTAAATCGAACTACTATTTACAAGAAATTCAATGTATCTTTTTTCAAAGACTTCAATTTGTTCAAATAATCTTCATTAAGTAAAATACGTTCATCAAAACTGTCAGCAACGAAAGTTTTAAATGGTTTTTTTAACCGGAAACGTTTTTAATGGAAAACGAGAGCACATTGTTTTGAATCAGTTCGATTTTTAGGAGAAATTTTGATTGAAATGTTTATTTTGGACAAGTTTATTGAGCAGTAGATTTTTACATACTATTTTGACGGATGCGGAGCCAACAGACAGTGTAGACTGGGCCTAAATCACTCAATAATTACAAAAACTGCCATTTTTAATGAGTGCCAATTTTCAAGATGATGGATGCTGAGCTATCGGTTCTGCCGGACCATCGAGTGCCGGATTATCGAGGTCTTACTGTACAAATATTTCACGATATATTATGTTTATCATAGACATACACCATAAACAGGCGCTTAGACTTAGCATACATACGCGCAAGAATACAACACCTGAATAGAAAACCAAAAAGTAACAAGATAAAGTAAAACACAACATCTCACAACAAATACGTTTACTACCATCAACGACGTTTGTTTCAACGACAATGTCGCCATCCTTAGTGATGCACCGGCTACAGTAACCAAACTAAAAAGCAGTAAACATAATTGTTGTGAGATTTTGTGTTCAGGTTTTATTTTATCTAGTTACTTTCTCACAAGTCAAGCTCAATAGTTATTTATTCTTACAAAACGTAACAGTCAAGATATTACATTAAAATAACAATGTACATCTTTAAGTTCAAGCAAAATATTACGCAGCAAACTGGAGAATTTATGTCTCTTTGAACATGATTTAATACTTTCTGGCATACAATTAAAAAGTTCAGGTGCTAGACATGCATAAGGTTTCATATAAATAGGAAAATTTGGTTTAGGTATAAAAACGTCTGATCTATTCCGCAATGTCAAAGCTCTTGGCCCTGGAGTGCTGTCTCTATCCTTGCTTCTGTGAAAAAAGGTTCTTAATACTTTAATGATAAAAAGGTTTTAAAAAAATAATAATATATTCGTTTTGAAAAGAGGTGCACTGTGTTCGGTTTTGGGTTTGTGCGATGAAATACGAACAAAATTCTTTTGCAGCGTAATTATTGGCTTTAATGTTGCAACGTAAGTCCCTCTCCCAAACTGCAAGACCATTTTCTAACTTAGCACCAATGCAAAATAGATAATTTTCAATACTTTCACGTTACATACGTATCTGACCATATAAAATAGCCTGATACATTTTATTAATTAATTTTTTTTTATAGCTTGGGTGTTTCTTCCAAGTAAGCTTGGAATAGACCAACAGTCCTAAATACTGAATTTCTGGAACTTGTTCAATCAGGCGATATGGACATAAATTCATATTGCAACATATCTCATGGTACTTTAGTGGAATCGTATATTTTTGGTAATACTAAAAATAACATATTTAGATTTTTGGATCATGATCATGTAGGCCAATTTCTTTTAAACTATCAACGCATTGCACGGATATCACTTTGCATGTAAATTCGTAATTGTTCCACATTGTCCGATTTATTAAATAAAGCCGTGTCATACTTTTCTCTATACCTAGAGAAAACAAACTCCTGTAAATTAAATTCCTTGGATGTATTCAATCTATATCTTGCTTGTTCAAGAATATGACCTCTAACTGATACATATGGAAAATATTCTTTACATCCATTACTACATCAAACATATTATATAAGTTTATATCTGTTAAAATACCAGTTTTAACAAACAGTGGCTCGCAATGTCCTAATTTATAAAAAGTTTGTTAATATTCTCAAAGCTTTTTTTTTGAAGAATAAAAATTGTGTGTATTCCTATTTTATTTCTCCAGATACGAAGTCCGTATCTTAAGATACTTTAAAATTTTTAAATATTCAAAAGTTACTTAAATAAATCACCTTTGACAATTTCTTCTTAACATAATCTATATGCTCTGACCAGGAGAGCATACTATCAATTCTGATACCAAGCAAAGTTACAACTTTTTCATATGCAGGCTTATAACTATGTTTATATTTATTTCGTAGAATGGCTAAAAGTTTTGGAGTTTTTTCTTCATTTAAAAACAGTCCATTTATCTCAAACCAGTCATTTGCTTTGTTCAAAACACTAACTGCTACATTATCCGATTGAAAAAGTCTTCGTGACTTACAAGTAAAGAAGTTTTGTCCGCATAAATTGTTCAGAAACATGAGATTTTTAAACTTAAATCATTAATTAAAATCAAAAATAATATTGGGTCCAACACCGAACCCTGTGGAAGCCAAGAGTAGTATTAATTATTTTAGAATGTCTTCCACAGGGTCCAACACCGAACCCCGTGCAAGCCAAGAGTAGTATTAATTATTTTAGAATGACTTTCATCTATGTCTATAAGTTATAATAAAGAATAAGCTCATAAAGTATCTGTATAGCTTCGTGAATTACCCTATATTCCCCATCTATGAGTTGAAGTAGATAACCAATAAATGTATACACATTCCAATGTAGGTACCAACAAAATTACACAATTATAATTGCTTTAAAAGCTTACACTCCGGATGGATTCGGAGAATTTTTAAGATGATGTATGAACATAGATTTTGCATCTAAAATTTTATTGTGATTCAAGTACTGCTTATGATAAACTGTTTACTTTATTCTATTACATGCAACAGTTTTGATCAGAAATATAATTTTATGGTGGCAAAACCCAATAGAATCAAAGCAGACTTGCTAAACATGATATATTAAAACACTCCTTACATGTTTGATAATTCAGTAGGTTTTGCTCACCTCTAATATCAAATAGGCACGATTGTATTGATCACTAACTCGGAACAGTTCACCATACGGTTCCCTGGTTCTAAAGCGCAGTTGGATTTGTGTGTGGAAAGGATCCGGTTCGAAGGAAAGAGAATATTTTATGTAACTTTGAGGCTTGAACGTGGCAGGAACGGTCTGGAGACAGCAAGTAGATCCTGCGAATCCGGGAAGGCACTGGAACTTTGCTTTGAACATGTTTGCGACACAGAGACTGTTGTGTAGGCATTGCTGGACTGCTTCTTGGCGGTGGCAGATGTCTTCTGTAGCTGGACAGCCGGGAGAGGTGTGCTTGGAAAATCCAGGGTTTGCTAGGTCATAAACCTGCGCAGAACAATATTAAATAAAGAAATCACTAGGACTAAGTTTAAATAATGAATTTAAAATAATTTACACATAATTTGTATAGGCAATGTTACTATCTGTTGATTTTTATATTCTAATTTTTTTTTCAAAATGTAGAGCCCTCAGTTTTATAAAGTTTTAAAAATGTATATCTAAAATATCAGGTTGTTAAGGCTTATAAATGGTGCTTAATGTAAGAGAAGAATTGGAGTTAGGCGGAAAGAGGACTAAAAACCCTAGCCTTACCAAAAAAAAGTCATTATCTATTTTACTCTAGTATCACATCATTTTACACCAAAAAAATGTTAAATTTAATTTGCATATTGTTGTAACATTTAAAATTATTTTAACTGGAAACATCTGTATAAAACAATTCAAGCAGTGAATAAATTTAAACTTTTTATAAGTAATAATTAATTATGTATGTCCACTATACAAATTTATGGGCAGCTTTTTAGGTCTCAAAAAGGGTAATGTCTAGTAGTATGAAATTTGGCTTGAAGATACTCTTTAATGAGAAGGGTGGTGAAATATATTTTGTTTTGATTCATTCAGTAGATTATTAAAAAATCTGTAACTATTGTCATTTTTCCATTTGAATATCATGAGAGTGTATAGCTGCTATATAAAGGATTCAAAGATTCAGCTGTCAACAATTATTATAATAAACCCCTATTTAAATATAAAATACCTAGCTGATTATTTCCACATGCTGTAATAATTCAACAAAAATTTACTTATGTGAAATATGTTTTATATTGAAGTTTTCCTAACATATTTTAAATAAAAAACCTGGACTGCTAATCGCTATTATATAGTAGGGATAATAATGTACATTTATACCAGCAACACAAAATCTATCCTACATTATACTTTAAGGTTATGTGACTCTAGTCAACATTTTTGAGCCAGACCATAGGTACATCATAAACAGAAGTGCAATGATCAAACGATCGGGGTTCTCTTAGATAATACACAGCATGAATTACTGATCATGGACAGGGTCGGCTTTAACTTGTGTGGGGCCCGGTACAATCTTTTACAGTGGGGCCCCTCAATTTGACACCCATCACACCCTTCCCCCTACCACCCACTATAATTAGGACTATATATCATGTAAACGCAGTATGAGACGTAGATAACAAGAGAAAACATGATATAATATTAATAATACTGAACTAATAAATAAAATTAGAAAGTAAATCAGGCTATTATTAAATGAAAACAAACATACTATTGGGGAATATTTCCAGTTTAATATTCTTTTCTGCCTAAATAATTGATATCTATCTATAGCAACACTTTACTATCTATCATGCTAGATTGATTGCTGTTTACTCTCTTTATTGATATTTTATAATTTATCTCTCAAACTTAAACTTGTGCGGGGGCCCCTCAAAGAGCGGGGCCCGGTGCGGCAGTACCCGCTGTACCTGCCTAAGGCCGGCCCTGATCTTGTATAGTTGCGAGTTAGTGTATAGTATTTTGTATTTGTCTTTAAAAAAAACACTCAACCTAAAAAACCTGGAATTAATTCTATAATTTATCCATGAAAGTTAATACAACTAGTCAGAATATTAATTTGTATACTCACTTTCCCATTATGAAACACATTGCGTATACAACCGTCAAAGCCAGTTCTATGTGGAGCGACTTTCCAGTTGTATAAAGATGGTTCAAAGTCTATATCATAGAAGCCGCCTATTTGTAGAGGTGTGTTAACATTTAGTAATTCATTGAATGGTGGAATCAATCCTCTTGCTTGACAATGTGATAAGCTAAAGTTCAAGGGATGTCCATCTTCAGACAAGATAGAATTACCTGATTGGCAATAGTCCACGATGACTTCAACGTTCTGAAATAGTAACATTTATATTTGTACTGTGTTGTACAGGCCAATTATTTATGTTCGGCTTAATTCAATACAATATTTAACTGTATACAACATCAAAAAACGGGTGCGTACATTTTTTACAGTTTTATATTTTTTCTAGAGGGCTCTGCCTCACTAACCACACCAACAACTCACAGAAAAGCAAATGCAAACGGATTATTGTAATCTCTGATACTCTTATGAAAATGTTGATTGATTAGGACAAAGGTACTTAGATCGGGGTAGCGGTTCTTGAATCCTGATACTTGATCAGTAGGACGAGTTTGATTAGGACAGAGGCACTTGGATCCAGATAGAGTGGTAGATTGATGCATTGATGCACTAGATTCTGACTCATGCACAGTAGACCTGGAGGTTTTGCGTAAATCACAAGAATGTCTTATGTAAATGAGAGAAAATTACTTATAGTCTGTCTGCTCGGCCGTGATACCTAGAGGATAAGCGACTTCTCGGAACTCAATCCCCCCTCTCGACCCTCTGCCAGGCCAGTGACAAACAATGACTCACCTATTGGCGGTGTCCCACAGCACTACACATTTTTTTTGTTTCAAGTTTAAATTTTAAATGTTAATTTTTTTTAAATTCTGCTTAACATTCTAAAGAAAATGAGTCTAAACAAGACCAAAATGCTTCATAAACTAGGATAAAAATACAATCTATATACAATAACAATGGAACGTTACAGTTACAGTATATCACCAGTTTTTACCAAATTTCAGTTGCATTTGGACTCATTTTCTTTAGAATGTTATGTAGAGTTCAAAAAACTTGAATGTTTTAAATTTAAACTTGAAATTTAAAAAATTGTAGTGTTGTGGGATACCGCCACTATAGTACGTTCAGCGAGAGTTTGCAGTAAATCGCTACCTATGTCGGATGACAGGGAAAGACATGGGCAATTAAAACATCTTAATAAATGTTTTATTAAGTCGCATGTGTATAAATTTAAAATTTAACTAAAAAAACGCATTCAAAGTCTAAATTTATAGCTTCAAAATGGTCACAGAACACAGCGATTTACTGCAAACTCTCGCTGAACGTACTTTAGGTGAGTCATTGTTTGTCACCGGCCTGGCGGAGGGTAGAGAGGGGGAGGGGGGTTGAATTCCGAGAAGTCGCTTAATCCCCTAGGTAACACGTTCGAGCGGAAAGACTATAATGACCTAGATGAATAAAAACTAAGGTTATGCTTAGCAACTTACATAGATTTTGCTTGTTATCCTATGAACAAAAGCCATAATCAAGTGCTTATTCTTCTCTTATATCTAAAGAAGGTGCATGAAATGGAATTTCAATTATTCGCTTAAACTAACAAAGGATTTGCTTTGTTCCTAAATAATAAAGTTTAGCATTTACTACCATCTTCTTAAAATTGTTTAAGGTTGTTTCAGTTTATAGTTCGTGATTAATAAAATTACAACTTTTAAAGCGAGTAACACGTATACAATAAAAAAAAAAAAATGACTTGCTGTTAAATTGTTATCAATAATTTAATTAAAATCATGCTACTAAAATTATACGAATAGGCAAAGCTCACTACACTGATTATCTACCAATTATAGTAATCATGAATGGAGTACAAAATAGCCTTTAAAGACACACATATGCAAGGTGATATATCTTCAGGCCAGCTAATTATTAGCGAATTTCCATAGGATAAATGAGCTATTGCAGTGGCCCTTATGGTGAGACCCAAGGTTGGGAGTAACAAATGAGCACCGATCATAGTCCCCACAACACGTTTTGGGGTGTCATTAAAATTCATATGTGTTCGCACACTAGCGGCCGCATTTTAAGTCCGATTTGGTCCAAATTTGGTACACGTGTTGGTTGTCTATGTCGCTCGGACGAGTTCGTTAGCCAAAAAAATCAAACAACCGGAAGTACGTTTTTTGACCGGAAGTAACTATTTTTGGAGATTTTTACTAAGAGAATGAATTTTTTTAGAGTTTTTCTAAAAATATAAAATGTAGGATGTTATTCTGCACACTTTGTTTTTTTACGCGACCTTAGAGCTCGCTTGGTTTCCCCAAAATCGACCAAAAGGTAAAATACCATAAAAGTACCCGGTTCAAAGCCAAGTAGTGCAAACTCACGAGGCCACTATTATTAAACAAATTCTACTAATATATTGCGTACACACAGACAGCTGTTCAACGCTTCGTGAGTATTTCCCAAATTGTTGGTTGAAACCCTAAAACATAGGCATATAAACTTAATTTTGGAAATTTGCTCAACTCACGTCAGCGGTTCAGCTGCGTGGTCGAATTATTATAAATTCCCCTCACATAACAATGAATTTTAATAATCTCACAATAACTCATTTATGACATATATTGTACATATCACTCAAATAACATTTAAAAGAATATAATTTCGCCCGCCTGGATTCTTCCTCTCAGTAGGTAGTGTTGGGTTTCTGATTGATGCCTACCCAGTCGCCCAAAAAAGAGTGCTCTGAGCCTCACTGAACTTGGGTAGGATGTGACAACGCCTAACACGATATGCTGGCTCTAAAATCCCATGAACAATCCCATTATATCAGAAACAATTGTAATTCTTGTGCAAAGGGACAATGTATAGCTTCGCTTAAAGTCATCAATTGTTGCGGTACTGCGTGCAGAAGACTATGTTTAGAAAAGTTTAACAGGTTTTGTTTGTACTTTTACATACTCAATAAATGTATGGAAAACTCCAGTATTAGATTGACTCTCATAATTTGGCTCTGTTTGTGGATAGTTTTGGAGCCCTAATTGTTTAGTAATATCAGCGTCTATTTAGATTCATTTCTTACTTTGCTCCAAAAAAGAACTATATTTTGCTTAATATTTCAATGAGCATGATTTCATTTATTGTTTACCTCTGTGCTCCAGAAAATATCAATCCTGTGCCATTCACCATCGCCTAAACTAGTTTTAGTGCTGACGACAAGTTCCAAAGTACCAGATCCAAAATCAATTAGTAATCTTGGACGGCCATATTGTAGCTCCAAGGAAATAAAATCTGAAATGAGAAGATGAATCAGTCCATGAACGTTTGATGAAATCTTGACATTTGTATAAGGTTAGTTTGGAACAAGCTGATTATTTTTTCTTTCTTAGCTATATTTTGGTTTAATTAGGACAAAAAGTATTGTAACACTGGAAAAACTGTGTCCTTTAATCCACAAGTTCAAGTTGCTGTGAATTTATAGTTTATACCTACAGAATGGAGCAAAAGATATGAATCTGTTTTGAAGAGCCAAGTGTTGGCCTGTGGTATAAGGGTGGGATGATGGAAGGGGTCTCATTGTGATTGTTACATTGTCCCGTTGTCAGTAGGCAACATGGTTTGGAGTGAGAAGTATCGTGGATTTTTCAGAGGGCCTTCTGAGCCACCTCCGCCCATAAGTGTGGACGTCCAAGTATTAGAGTTTAAAGATTGTTTTTCATGATTTAAACATACCTAACAAAACTTGTAATTGTTGATTATCAGGCTCTAAAAACTAAATATAACCTGTAATAAGTTCAAATTAATACTATAGCATTTTAAACTCAACCTTTGATCGATCCCACTGTAAATGAGTACTGGATCCATCTTTGCCAGGTTATATTTGTTGTTACACCAACATTAAAAAGCGTATTGAATCAAAATATACCTGAGACAATGTTTTCCTTCAATTCGGGAGCAGTTATTGGCCCGTTGTACAGTATCAGTCCTTCTTGTTTGAGTGTGATAAATTCAACACTTAGGTGGGAGTTCTCGCATACTTCTAGCGGAGGATACCATGCCCAGCCGTTACCTTGGAAACTGCGGGTTGTTTGTTGGCATCTAGGACCTGAGTAATTTGGGGGACACGAGCAGCTGGAACACAACACAGAGTGGTACATTGATCCTTGAGGGTGTGTTTTTTTTTTAAACAATTGCAACTTCTCAGAAATAATTAAAGTAAACATTTATTTTTATTTTTTTTTAACAAACTGCATGGTTTGACTTTAATAATTGAGCTGATTAATTGATATTGACTTTATTTTTTGGGGGCGAGGTTAGGCCTATTTAGTTCTCTCTTCCCCCTAACCCCAATACAAAATTATAAACATTTACAAAATAACATTCTTAAAAATAAATAGTTCTTTAACAGACAAAAAATAAAAATAAATGTAGCTTATACAATTTATAAAAAAAATTAACAGTAATTGGTACTTGCAGGTTAAATACGTATTACAATCATAATTAAACATTCATCCACATTAATACAACTGAACAATAAACACTTCTAGTGTACGCCTCAAAACTGGGATGCATCAACCACATCAAAACTGAGTGCAACATCCTCTGCAGGAGCTGCAGACACATAGTGGAATTATAATAATTGTCTTTAAAAATATCTGTGTTCTAAAATGTTCAGTGTAAGCTATAATAGCTTAAAAAAATAATTGACTATTTTTTTCATATTTTTCACTTAAAACTATAAATGTTTGGTCAACATAATTAATTTAAATAAACACATATACCTTAGACAGTGCACACAAAATTAATTATTAACAGAAAAAATACTTAGAAACTAATAACAATACCTATATTTAAAATTATAATAATCTTGAGGAAATATTTTTTGGCACCTTTAAGGAACTTTTTAGCAGTTTGCTATCAATACTTAATTTCTTTTTTTCCTTTTTCTTAATAGGATAGAGGAGTACAAGGCCTCCCCACCACTGGAATCTATTGTTTTATAATTTTCCCTTCAATGATCATCCCAGATCTCTTATGAAACCAAGGAGGGTCTTGGGATCAACACCATGGTCCTCTTCCGGATTAACAAAAACACTTCTGAATGAAATGAATCTCCTGCACACAAGAGCCTCGCACTCGCACAGCATTTGTTGAGCCCATTCAATCCCAAGAGAGCAGAATCGACTCTGAGTCTTCCGAGACCAGCCCCATTTTTTTTGAGGTGGTACTTGGCCGGGCAGTGACCAGTAAGGATTCCTATAATCCGTCTAAGATTGTTTCTGCTCAACAATAGAACTTTTGAGCTTTCGACTTAGAAAGACAAATGAACATTTTAGCCTGCCTAATCCCAGGAGCATCATTCCAATGTGAGGACCAACTTTCTCCGTCCAGATTTCAACAACATTTCTTAGTGGTTCTTGGGCCTCCTTCAGAAAGGATCTGGGCAAATGTAGTGCTTTTTGGCCCCAACTCTAGCAAGGCTACCTCATTACCCTTTATTCCTACATGGATAGGCTCCCATTCTTTAACATCTCAACACTTAGGGATTTACAGCGGTAGATGTGCATAAAAATCTTGAAATTTTGAGTTATAAATTGTTCTTATAAACAAAACCAAACAAAATCGTTTAATGTTTGTAAGACTGTTGTTCAAAGTAATTATAGTGGTGCTCAAAATATCGTTGTCTTAAATGTTTTATTTTATCTTATTAATTAATTACTTTATAGATATTATTATTATTTACATAATTAGTTAGATGCTGTATTACAAGCAACCATTATACAGAATAAAAGCACTATACAGATTACATTTTGTTAGTACTTTACCTCTAACATAATTTATAAATTTGAATAGCATAATTAATATGGACAACATAATGTAGTTCATAATAATTTTGTTTCACAAAAATCTTTTGAGTTTGGAAACAATTACGCACACTTTTGTTGTATTGCTCGGTGTTATTTTTTTAATAATATTTGCTTCTTTAACAGTGCTTTACACGCGATCATTTTGTAACTTGATCAGACGCAAAGGTGGCTCTGATACGCCAACTTCATTTTGAATTTTGTATCATGTTTCGTTATAATATGTATAACTGGGCTCAATTACATCAACATCTTCATCACTCTACTCAGAATCACTCCCTTATTCAACGCTTTTGCCTAGATCGACACTATCATTATCACTATAGACGCAATCATATTCATAAATTACTTGACATGATGTAAATTCAGTTTCACTTTCTTCATCAATTAATTCCTTTAAAATTTCAGGAATTCGTTTATAGTCTTTATCGAGACTCATATTTAAAAAACTGACCTTAAAATAACAAAAATAAACGGCAATAACAACACTAATTTTAGTAACACAAGCTCACGCAAAGGCGGCGCCACGCTGAATCTACTATAATAACAAAATCACAATACAACCGTAACTGTCGAATATACTAGTTAAACTGGGGAGGGGAGATAGGAGAATTCGTAGAAAATCAGCGAACTTGGGTAAACAGTTCTGCCAACAGAGCAAAAAATATAGTCAAGCGGCACTGTCTGTGCGTTTTATTGGGTGTTATAAAATAGCAAATGTTAAGTTTTACCATATAAAATATTTTAAATACCATACAATATATAGGTGAAAGTTAAGCCTTTAAATTTCTTTCTTTCTATAAATGAAGTACCCCTAATTCTATTCATCCTTTCATTAGCCTACCCCTTAAAGGTTACAAGGAAAGCTAACCGATTGTTTGAAGAAATTTAATGAAGTTGTAGAAAATTACCAAAATAGCTTGTTTAATTGAACATTGCAAAATGTATTTTAGAATTATCTTTAATACTACTGCAGTAACTTGTTACAGTAAAATAAACTAAAATATGTAATACCTTACTCCGTATCTATGTTCGGTACAGCGACCTTCATTATAACAAGGAGAACTTCTGCACGTTTCTTTCTTCACAAAGTGTCGAGCACCGCAGGTACATTCAGCGGTCACGTCTATGCGAACTCCCACCAAAGCAGTTTTATTAGCATTCACCATGTACGGAGAGTTACTGACTTCAACTCTGTTAGTACAGCTGCCATTACATCTTACATTTTCATAAAGACATTCGTCTATTCCAACCATGGTGATGTTTACTCCTACGTATTCCTCAATCTGTAACAAAACAGAATGTGGGCTCTGCTCAACTTTGAATGAAGAAAAGGAAATTTATTTTTAACAGCGGTTCAGTAGGCAGGCAGAAAAAAAATTAAAAAATTAATGTTTAGATTTTGGTAAAGTGTAAAGCCATATCAGTGTCTGTATTTATTTTGAAATCACAGACAGACTCTTCAATTGTATTTATACGTATGGATTGTATCCTTTTGATTAGGATATTTTTCAATAGTTAAGTGATTATAGCTGGCCAAACGTTAGCTGGCACTTGGCCTTGGCAAGCCAAGACGGCAGACTTATGGCGAGGGGAGGGTGAAGGTGCAGGTAAAATACTTTTGGATGTGCCTGAGTATTCCGAAAGTATTTTACCTGCATCTCCACCCTCCCCTCGCTATAAGTCTGCCGCCTTGGCTCGCCAAGCCCAAGTGCCAGCTAACGATTGGTCAGCTATAATCACTTAACTATTGAAAAATATCTTCATCAAAAGAATACAATCTATACATATAAATACGTAGCTGGCTTACGTTTGGCCAGCTATACTTTTAAGGAAACATATATTTTTGTAACAGTATTTAATTATAATCCTACTACAGTAGAACCTTGACTATCCGAGGTAATTGGCACCAGGCAGACCTCGGATAACCAAAAACTCAGATAATACGGTAGGCCGTAAGAAAACCCAATCAAGAGGTGCGAGTTCCTAAATCATTACAGGCTGATTTAGGCCTGTTTCACACCTACCCGACTGTTGTGTAACCGACATCTAGCCGATATGTAGCCGACTTGAAATATAAGACCGCCTTTTTATTTTTTACTCGACCACGTCATTTGTCGGGCAAGAGTGAAAATTGTCGTATATTCTTTGTCCCGATTGTCGTGTATCGTGTTGACTTGAAATAATATAGTTTTAAATTAACAAAGAAGGTTTGATAGTGTACTAAAAGGAAAGAAATTGGATACTGTAAACTACTGTAATAAAAACAACAAAAATAATGGCTCTGAAGTTTTTTCGTGCTCGCTTTGAATACCGTTGAGATACCCACTTTTCAAATTCCGATCTATTTAGTATCCAGTCATTCGTAGACAGTCATTTCCCACTTAATCACTTTCCACTTTTCTTATTGATTCACCTCCATCTAATCGTTTAATTGCTTCCCATTTTTACTTTCTCCCCCTATACCATAGTATATGGAGAAAGTATTGTATTCGTCAAAATTTTCGAGTTTGAGTTTTTGGTGGAAATATCCGTTTTGGGTCCCCCTGAACCTAAAAAAGTGGTTTTCGGAGTGATGTCTGTGTGTGTGTCTGTATGTGTGTCTGTGTGTCTGTGTGTCTGTGTGGATGTTATCAGACCTAGAGCCTAAACCAGTCGTCCGATTTTGATGAAATTTGGTATGGAGGTACTAATCTACGGTATCTCCAGGCGTTTTTTTCATTTTTGTGAATTTTTTATTTTTAAGGGTAATTTTCCCATAAAAACCCATAAAATATCGGAAAAATTAACTTTTCTCAAAAACGGCTCTAACGATTTTGATTAAAATTTTACAGTTTATTAGGGACCTAAAGTACTATAAACTGTAAAATTTTAATCAAAATCGTTCGAGCCGTTTTTGAGAAAAGTTGATTTTTCCATTATTTTATGGATTTTTATGGGAAAATGACTGTTAAAAATAAAAAAATCACAATAAATTGGTAATAGTATTTTTTTATTAAGTTTCTATAATGAGGGAGAAAGTATGTGTCAGTTTCCTGATACCGTTTATTTATTGAAAGATACAACAACACGCTTTTGCTTTCCACTCATATGACGCTTTCATTCACAAAGTTTAACACTGACAGTGATTAAAAACAAAAGAACAAAATACAGTAGCAGGGGGAAGAAACAACTCGTGGAAAAGAATGCGAGTCCTAATTACGATGCCACAAGGAGGGGAGTGTAAACAGGCCGCTTCGTCATTCACTACACTTTTCGTTCGCTAAAGGTCGCCATACTATTAGGTTGGGTAAAAGCGGGAATGTTTTCAGGATGTACAAGGCAATGACAGTTTTGTTTCCCTTCTGTTCAATTTATCACAAAATTTTTTATTATAAATTCAATTATTGAGAAATCCTCTCAAGCTATGAATTCTTTATCAAAATCAATTTAGTTAACTTACATTTATTTGTATGTTAACAGAGTTGATTTTGACAAAAGTTTTTGAAGTGAAAACTTCTTTAGGCGTGTTAGGCACTTTTTTTTTAATTTGCCTCGGATAACACGGACACTTGGATAACTGTGGTTTTACTATATTAAAATTATATCTGTGGTTACAACAGTTATTAATTATTACATTTTGAAATAATGAATAACAGTGTTTGTCTCTCATTAAAAGTTTAATTGCAAGATAGAATACAAGTTGTCAAGGTTAATGGTACTAAGACCCAGCCAGTAAAGACGAATGTTGGAGTCCCTCAAGGCTCTAATTTAGGACCACTGCTGTTTATTCTCTACATAAATGATTTGCTGGTGTTGCAATAGGATTTAATTGCTTACGCTGATGACACTGTAGTGCCATTGACTGCTCCAACGTGGGCTGTGTTGGGAGATTCTGTAGGCAAAGCTTGATTTGGTTTTCTCATGGTTATACCAGAACAATCACATGCTGAATATTCATAAATCTGTATATATATATAGCTTTAGGAAACTATAAGGATTCAGTTCCTGATTGCATGGATATCAAGATTAATGGACAACATCTGAAAAGGGTTGAAAGCTGTAAATATCTGGGAATTGCATATGATTACAGCATGAAATGGGATGTTCATATAACTTAGTTAGAAAATTAAAGTATTTGGTCTTTGTCTTCTACAGGCTTAAGATGGTTTTGTCGGGTAAGCAGTTGTTGCAAATATACTATGGTCTTTTCCACAGTGTGGCAGTGTATGGGATAATTGGCTGGGGTGGTGTGTATGGTGCTTCGTTTGATCCTCTGGGCAGATTACAAGGACTATTTTCAAGATAATGGGTCTGGGCGTCTGGGTGAGAGTGATTCTAATAAACCCTTGGATATTAGACAAGTATAAGTCAATGCAATTATGTACCAATATAGAGAACTTAAAAAGGAATTTATACTAAAGACAGTTGATACTCGTTTTAAAACTGTTATTTTGCCAAAACATTTGCTTTCAATTGGTCAAAGAAGCTATACTTATTATGCAAAAAAGTATTTTAATGAGTTGACGCTTAAATTAAAAAATTTAGAAATTAATAAAAAGTTTTAAAAAGGAAATTTATAGAGCAAATTAGAAACATTGACATTATTTAATGATACTTTGCTGTTTACATTGTTTGGTGTTATATTTAAGTAATTTTTTAATAGTTACGTCTGATGTATTTGGAATTTAGTTGTTGTTTCACTTGTGCCATTGCTTGTTGTTGTTAGATAAGGGCCAACCTATGTACAGGTATTGATTGCCTCCTATAGGTCCTTGTATATATTATTGTATGTACAAGGAATTTGGTAATAAAATAAAATAAAAATAATACACAGTAAAAAGTACCGTAATATATTTATTGAGACTTACCTCTTGCCGGTGTAAAAGGAGAATGCCATTTAGCTTAACAGGCATGTAGTACTCTGAACTATAAGTAAAGAATCGTACATCGGTTATGTGCGGTTGTTTCTTCTTAGACCTGACACTAAATATATTTACATTTTCCTGTTTAACCTTTAGTATTCCTGCGACTTTATCCCTGAATCTTTCACATTTACTTTGAATTTTGATGTTGGCCTACAAACAAAGTAAAACATCAGAAAAGTGGACTATTAATTGTATTAAATTTTTAACAAGAATGTTTGCCCCTTACTGTCCTTATTTTGTGCTTATAGATATGAAATGATTAGGAAATGGAATAAACAAGTAAATTTGGTATTAGAGTCGTAACTTAGAAATAAATGCAACAAATAAAAAAGTGTTAGGTTCACATAAAGGTTAGAATAAATCATCATTGAGAAAATACAGGGTGTTTCAAAAAGTACTTTACAACTTTGAAAAATCATATTAATTTATTCAGAGAACCTTCAGAGGTGATTGTAGTGTCAATTGTAGGGAAACACATCAAGTTTTGACTCGTGTAGTTCGCTAGTGCCGAATCGCACCGTCACGAGTGCTAGCGGCAGTTGCGTCAAAGATGGCTGCTTTCACTGGACCTGAGCGTGCTTGCTGGGTGTTTTGGTTCGAAGAATCAAAGTCGGCGACAACAGTTCAGCATAATTTCTGTACCGAGTACGCAAAAGATCCTCCTAGTAGGCCTACAATTTATGACTGGCATAAATGTTTTGTAGAAACAGGGTGTTCAGTAAGACATAAGAAATCACCAGATAGTCCAAGCATATCTGATGAAGTCGTTGAGCAAGTGAGACAAAGTTTTGTCAACAGCCCTATGAAATCGACCTGGCGTGCAGCTTGTGAGATACAATTCCCACATACGACTGTTTGGCGAGTGTTGAAAAAATGTTTGTATTTAAAACCGTACAAATTTAATATTTTACAAACAATAAAAGACACTGATAAGATTGCCCGTAAGAACTTCTGTGCAGATATGTTAAATGAAATGGATGAGGATGTACATTTCTTGGACAACATAATCTTTTCTGACGAGTGACTTTTCACTTAAGTGGCAAGGTTAACACACATAACTGTAGGATTTCGGGCAGTGAAAATCCACATCAAACATTGCAACATGTTTTTCATAGCCCCGAACTTAACGTTTTTTGTGCATTGAGCAAGAACAAAATTTATGCCTCCTTTTTTTTCCAAGAGACAACCATCAACGGGATAGTGCACCTGGACATATTACAACAATTTTTCTTACCACAGATCAATGAGGATGACGAAGAACGCAATGTTAATTTCATGCAAGATGGCGCACCCCGTCACTACCTGACTGATGTCCGAGATTTTCTGAATGACCGCTTTCCAGGTCAATGGATTGGCCGTGATGAGCCAATTGCTTGGCCCCAACGTGCCCCAGACTTGACACCGCTAGATTTTTTCTTATGAGGGTCCATCAAGGATATTGTCTATGAATCTCCTTTGCCGGCTTTTCTACCTGAGCTTAGAGCAAGAATTTATGCCGCCGCTGAGCAAGTTACTCCTGCAATGCTACAACGAGTTTGGGAGGAAATTGACTACCGATGAGATGTGTGCAGGATCACCAACGGAAGCCACATAGAACATCTTTAGTTTAAGATAAAAAACTTGATGTGTTTTCCTACAAATTGACACTACAATCACCTCTGTAGATTCTCTGAATAAATTAATAAGATTTTTCAAAATTGTAAAGTACTTTTTGAAACCCCCTGTACAATATATGTCAATAATATATTGAGATATATTAAACATATATAATATAAGACTTAGATTCAATATTTAATACAATGGAAATTCTTACATGTTGATCCCAGATATTTATAAACTCCTTATCCGTTATCCCAGCAAGTCTCACTGATCCTGACTTCATGACAGCTTCACTGGATATATCTCTAACAGTAACATCTACAGTAGCTGGTACATCAGCTTGTGCGTGTTCTCTGTCGTATACTTTAAAACTCAAACTGTAACGGCCTCTCGGTGTGCCTTGTTTGATTGTTATCATACCAGTGTCTTCATTTAGTCTAAAGCGTGTATGCTCTCTTGTACTCCAGTAGAACTTTTTGTCAGGGATGTCCCAGTCATCTAAATCCCTTACGTAAACCTGACCAATCTCTGCATCTAGTATCTGTCCCTGAAAACAGAACAAGTTACCGTATGTTAAAATTGTAACATTTATAATATTATAGTGGATAATTGACTGTCTGGATACTAGGTGTGGCTAAAAACCTGAATTTACGTTATAACATCTTTTATTTTTGTTTATTTAATCTTAAATAGGCGTAATATTTTTTATCTTCAAAATAAATTTAAACGTTACCATGTAGAAAGATTAATTAAACAGGTAAAGCAGGTAGGTTGGGACAGCTGTTCAACCAGTGAGTGGACTGTTGAAGTTGATTACCATTACCGGTTCTGCCTACAAACTGTGCATTTATTGCAGTGTTGATTGTGTGCATTCTATTTATATTATTCATAATATATATTGCACAGTACCAAGCAGTTTTTTTTGGTATTTACAATTCAATCTACGGTCATCAGAAACCGTTAGAAGTGATCCACTTTTCAGTATTTATACTACCCCGGTTTCGGATGACTCAAGCATCCATCCTCATCACTCTAGCGAGGTCGTCAGAACATTAAGAGTTATTACTACTCATAACATGACACACACACTCAAACACGAAAATTTATCACCGTATTTCGCCCGGCACCGGCACGTGGTTGTAGAACTATGATAAGTCTATCATTATGCGACCCCTTCCGCTTGTCAATGATGTGTCACAGGTACCTACTCCCACCCCTCATTGGTCTGATCGCTGTCAACGAACTTAATTGCTGAGTCGAAGATTATATTTGAGCTAAATAACAGTTTGTTATTCAATACATTTGTGGGCCCTGATTGATTTAACTGCTCGGTATATTTCAAACTCTTCGACCACGTTCATAAACTGATTTTTGTCACACAATTTGAAAGTTATATTGGACAGACGGGCCGTTCGTTTGAAAAACGATTTAAAGAGCATTTGCCAGAAACACACTTGAAATCAGTGAAATCAAACATTGCTTCACATCTCATTGGCTGTGACCATAAGTACACTGGCCTACTCACCAACTTAAAGGTCCGGAAATTGTGTGAAAAAGTTTTATAAGAAATTTCACATTTGCATTTGATTCTTTAAAAAGCTACGCATTTCCATCCGACTGTGGATGCACGGCCTGGTACAAATACAGGGCACATACTGACTGAGGAGTCTGTAATCAATTTAGTGGTAGGAACAGAGAGAATGGGAATGTCATGCGACTAGGCTGTGTCGCGTTTAACAAAGCACACAATGTTTGCCTGTAGAGAATTCAGTATGGTTATATTTTAGCCATACCTCGTAAATAGGAGTACTGTTCCAACGATAAAAATACTCATTTTAACTAAAAAATAAAGACAAGTTATTATTTACAATTTTGTTTGTTTTTCAACTTTGTAAAACTTATAATAAAAATTCATGTATGTTTACTGTTATCAGAATTTTATTAAATTCAGACTCAGACTTTGAAATGAAATGGAAGAAATAAAAAAAATTACGAAATAATTATATATATGGTTGGATTAAGGGCTGTATTTGCCACTCTAGAAGGGGAAAACATGCACTGGATAAAATCACTTCTGAAGTAAAATTATAAAGTTCAACTTTATCTTAAGAGGTCTATTAAAAAAAAAAGTCAAAGTTAACCGAGACATGGGACAAAATTTTTGTTTTATTTTGATTAATCTGGTTTTAGGTATGGACCAAGAAGAAACTTCTGCTTGTTGTACATACATCGGTTATCCTTTTCCTAGAGAAAAATTACAAAAACCATTTTATTTGTCAATAAAAAGACTATTTTTGTAAATTTTATGGTTTTGAAGATATTTAATATCAAACATTTTAAACAGCTGCCATTTTTAGTTTGATAATAGGAAAACAATTTTTTTTGTAGTTTAGCCTTTATCCTATAAAAATTTACTTTGCAAAATGAAAAAAATTAAAAAGGGGTTGTGTGAAAAACTAGGGAATTTCGGATTTTTATTATTGTTTGTAAATTATTGCCTTTGGCTCAGGAAATGACCTAAAACTATAGGTAATAAGTTCTGAAACACCCTGCATGTAGGAAAATAAATAATTCAATTGATATTGGATATAATTTGGCAGGAGTTCATTGAGGAAGCAATTTGACGCAACTACTCTCATTTCTAAAATTCTTAACAAATAATTAACCTGTTGTACAAATTACAGCAGTGTGAGTTACAAAAGTTAAATAACTTCTATAATGGAACTTAAAACTTTTAAACGATGCCAAACTTAATGGGTGATTAGCTGTATAAATTTGTTAAAATATTTTAAGACCTCGATTTTGGTTTACTAAACCTAAATACCCCTTCTAAAAAATGTTATAATTCGACCACTCAGCTGAACTGCTGAGTTGAGTTGACTTGAGTTAAGTGAATTTCCAAAATTAAGTTTGTATGATTTTATGGTTTCAACCAACTATTTGGGAAATTGATCTACTCATGAAGGAGCTGAATAACTGTCTGTGTGTAAGATATATATTAGTAGAATTTGTTTGCACCTAAGCCTCCAGCTTCGACTCATGCACTGCTTCATTCCACTCGCAAATCTTGCTTTACAAGTTTATACCTGGACCATGCAGCCTAGGGTTATGGATTGTTTCGCTTCACTCAGAAGATTCCCACACGGTAAAATCTCCCACGTGGATTTGAACCGAGTACGGTACTTTTATGGTAGGTATTTTACGTTTTGATCGATTTTGGGGCAATCAAGTGAGCTATACGGTCGTGTAAAGAAACAAAATGTGCAGAATAAAATTCTACATTTATTTTTTCTGATAAACCCCAAACAGTTTCATTCTAGTGTGAAAAATCACAAAAAAATTGCTTCTGGTTGTTGGAGTTTTTGGCTAACTAACTCGTCCGATCGACTTAGACAACCAACAGTGTGTACCAAATGTTAAACAAATCGGACTTAAAATGCAGCCGTTAGAATGCGAACAAATATGGTATTACATTTTTAATGACACCCCAAAACGTGTCCTGAGGACTATAATCAGTGCTCATTTACTACTCCCGACCTTAGCTTTCATCATAAGGGTCACTGCAATAGTTCATCTTTCTTATGAAAATTCATTAATAAGTAACTTTGATCCACAGAGAGACAAATGTTACAAAACTTGAAGAGTTCTATTTCCACAAAGAATACTTGGATTCATGGATATTTTTACTTTGCTGGCCTCAAAGACTTGCAAACTTCCACCTTTTAATAACAGCAATCTTTAAATTTGAATGCTCTTATACAAGTTACAAAATATGATCTAGTTAAATAATGTGTTTCTTTTAATAAAAGGTCTTGCCATGTAGTTATATACTAGTATATCCTTGGCTCCGGGTTCCATCTTGTGATCGTTAATGTCGCCCACTACAACCGTCAGGGTGCTTGTCCCCGTCATGGCTGGTTTGCCAGAGTCTGTTATCAAGATTGGTATCAAGTATTCCTTTTGTTTCTCACGATCAAGAGAGCATAGTGTAGACAGCTCAGCTGTGCCTTGGTTGTTTGCACCACCTGAAAACCAATGTAAACCATCGGGTTAAACAGTTGATTTCTGTACAAACAGTGAACATTTTCTATAGGTTGAGCTATGTATTTTAAATGCGCACAAAGATTTCAAATGCCCGGAAATAGGATATTCTTTAGACTATTTATAGACGTAAACTTTCTTTTAAACTGTTTGTAAATTTCAGTATTTTTCTCACCAACTTGAGACCATTCACTTTAGATTCATTAATACACAGACAGTAAAAGCACAGTTTTCTTGTAATTTTACTTTTCAATTCAAATTATATACGTTTTGCATCACACTAATCTCTAAAGTCCTCAGAGGCAATGATAACCACCCAGGTTTTTCGCCTATAAAAATAATACAAAAAAAAAACTAATGATGTTACTTTTCGTATTGAATAAAATTAGTGTCTCCTACTGTTTATGTTTTCAACAGCAGTTAATGACTTTACATTAATTTATTTATAATTTCAATCAAATCTAAATAATGTACCATTTTAATTTACTAAAAATAGTTTCGTAAAACCATGAAAAAATTGTTGATTGCAAAAAGTGATTAGCTGGTGCTGAAATGACCTATAAAAAATGTTTGTTTTAAAATAAAAACTCATTTGATTTTATTGTTTTTCAATTAGTTTCTCTTTAACCCTAGATGGGTAGCGTACGTCATTTTGACGTGTGAGAATTGAACTTTTGTGAACTGCCCTTCTCCCCTTAACCCTAGTCGATTCCCCTTCTAGCAGTTCCTAGTTGAATCAGTTGCCGCCCTAATGGTGAAGTGTGTTGTTCAGCTTGTGAGATCATTTTTCGTGGAATCGGACGTCTACTTGACGTTTCCCTACCCTTTGCGTGTATTTCCCCGTGTTTAAATCAAATATTAATCTTTGTGCCATTGTTTTACAAGACTGTTTTTATATTATTATTGTTCTTGTTTATTGTTTTATGCTTTATTATTGTTTAAAAAAAATGTCTGGTTGTTTGAATGATGAAGAATCAACCTTAGCCGTTTTGAACGAGCATTCCGAATTAGACGAAATAATCAGGGATTTTTAAGAAGACAGCGTTGAGGTTGATGATGAATATTCGTATACAGATTACAGCGATGCTAAAAATGTATATATATAATAAATACAAATGATAAACAGATAATTAAAAACAATGAGGAGAAAAGTAAGTAATAAATCACATATTTTAGCGCCGTACGTTAAATTTACGTGTCACTACCATTAAGGCACCCAGAGACACACGCTACCCTTATAGGGGTAAAATTAACTACGAAAAACTGATCATTTTGGATTTTAAGGCTTGCTTACTGTAAAGAATATAAAAGCAGTTCATAGAGGGATCAGCATAGAGTTCGACCTTATAAATATAATTTATAGTACTATTGCTGCATTGCAAGACTTGAAGTTTTGTTCAAAATGTTGAGGAAAAAGTAGTGGTGTCTTATGTCTTCATACCAGTGTAACAAAGAGATGAATTTTTCAAAGAAACTTTGATTTCCTGATCTAATTCATATGTTAGTCAACTTATTAGTTGGTAGCTTAAGGCCGGATTTATCCTGAAAGCAACCTAGGACGGCAACGCAACTTCAACTGGGATCACTCAACTGGAGTTACTTCTAGATTTTCAGAGTGTTTAAACCGGAAGAAACTCAAATTGAGATATTTGAGATCTCAATTGTAAAAATGTCATCATCGATGGAGGAGGCAGTTGTAGATTATTTTTAAACAAAAGAAAGCGAAAAAAGTTACTGAAACATTTCAGTGTGTATCCATATAATTTATGCCATTTTCACAGAAGCCAGTGGCACCTTTGCAAAAATTGGAATTGTTTCCTGACAAGGTCTTCAGTTGTTACAGAATGAGCCAAGATAGTTATGAAATACTCTTGTCTTTAGTAACACCTTTATTGATGAAATGAACAACCAACTTTAAGGTGCAGACATCTTTAACTCAACATCTTTGTTTTTAGGTTTCCATCTTCAGGGTGCTACAGTTTGGCAACTGTTTTAAAAAGCTGTAATGTTGACTCTCAGTTAAGATTCAAGAAACCAGGAAAAAGTAAATTGGTAAGCAATTCAAAGCACAAAGTCTAAAGGTATTTGTTTTTGTGGTTTAAGGGTTCAAATAATATACATAATCATTGAATGATATGAAAAAAATCATTATAGCAATTTTTTTTTAGTTTTAGCCTTTTTGTTCTAAAATTCCTTTTGAAATTTTTACTTAATATTAGTGCAATTAGTTTCTGAGATTCAGCAAAATGGTTTTTAAGTGTTAAACTAGAGGCTTTCAGAATTTTTAATTATGGTATTGTAAATTGTATTTGGGCGAGAAACAATACCTAAAAGTATTGTTAGAGAGTTCTGAAACACCCTGTGTCATTAAAAATTTATAATAGGTTACAATTGCAGAGTGAAACGATTGTCAGGACCAGTGGTGGATCTAGGCTTGCGGGGCCCTGGGCGATACAATATTTTGGTGCCCGATGGTTCCATAGTAGAAAGGAGGCCCTCCTCCGAAACAAAATTAAAATTTTTAGGCAAAATGGCATCATTTTATGCTATTAAGCCTCATAAATTTACTCTTAAAACTCATGTAGCTAAACCAGAATTTTGAACTTTAGTACCGATTTTTTGTACATAAGTAAATTTGTATATAATACTTAATAATATTCAGGACTGTTGAACAATGAGAAAAGTTTGAGAAAAAATATTTTTTCATTTACACAATCCATTTGTGAAAGAAGGTACTCTAAAAGTGTGATCAATTTCTATTCAGTCCTGTACTTAGAAATGCTCACTGGAACAGTTAATTTCACTAAGTGGTAAAGTGAAGGAATTACACATAACTGCCAGTCATTTCAAAATATGAAGGTTCTAAACCCTAACAGATAAATAATTAGTTTAGTTATACATTGATCTACTGACAGACAAGCAGATAACAGAGGAGTTTCAGTCTGTAGGTATCCTTACAACAAGAGTACATAATTTGAGATGGATTAGCGAGCGAGAAACAAATTACCTTGTTGATGCGTTGAATTAATAAACATGATGGAACAATGAACACGGACCTGAATTAATTTTACATGTGCGGTCAAACGGACAGCACCTGTGGTACTTCAGGGGTAGTTAATTGGACTGGATTAATAGTGTGGACGTGATGTCGTACATCAAAGTCAAACGTGTTGTGTCGTGAACATCTTCTCTCGAACATACACTTCCATTTTCTCATTCTGTGTGGATATACTTCCATGAAAAATGTGTACCTAAATAGTGGGCTAATTTAATTTTAAATTTGTTCTTGCGATTATAAAAAAGATCTCTACGAACATAATCTTTGTGAAGATATTAGAATTGCATTTGAAGACTTTGGGTTGGGCAATGTAAACGGTCTTTCACTAAATAGCAAAGTCAAGTTTTATTCAACCTTCAAACCTTTAATTCTTCTTTAAAACTATTACACAAAATATGATGTAGGTTTAAGGATATGCAGAATTTTAACTGCTTGTTTAAGATTGTATAATATCGGAATCATTTATAGTTTTGTCATGTCCGTCTGCCCAGTATTTGTCATAACCTTTTGCGATTTACTTTTTTTTGGAATAGTTTTAGTAAATCCAGATGCAGAACTGAAGAGAATTTGAAAAACAAATTTTACCAAAGTACTTCTTGCTTTTATAGGGAAAGGGAAATCAAAATGTTTCTAATTCAAAATACAATAAAGTAACACAATTTCTCACAATGTTTGTTTGTAAAATGTGTTTCAATAAGAAACTTGTCATCCTCAGCGGAGACACTACTCACAAATTATAATTGTTTAACTATAAGTTGTAGTCCGATGGTGTGTTTATAACATGTTTACAAATAAATTATGAGTAAGTGTGTTGTGTAATTTTTTTAATTAATCAATTCTCACTAGTCAAGCTTTTTAATTACTAGCAGGTACCCGTGGTTTTGCACAAGGTCCAAAGATCCGACGCATTAAGGGAAGTATAGTAATAAATGTTTATTGTTTTAGGGGTTGTTATTACATTTTTACCCCTTAGCAACGTGCTATAAAATGCAAATATGATTTACATTGTATAATGTATTGTAAGAAATAAATGTACCAATTTCCAGCTCTGTAGCTTAATGGGAAGTATAATAATTAATTTGTATTGTTTTAGGGGTTGTTACATTTTCACCCCTTAGCAGTACACTAAAAAATATAAATATGGTTTACTTTTTATATATACCTTGCAAGAAATAAATTTACTTGTTTAAACCCTTAAATCTAATTTCATTCAAATCCATCCAGTAGTTTTTATTTACGCGATTGAGTATCACACACAGACATAAACCATTAGATTTTTATATAATAGTATAGATAAACATTTTTCTATTCTAGCTCATAGATATTAGTTAACAAATTGGTTAAAATGTGTGTCCCCTGAACTTAACCAATAATTAAAATAAATTTTAAATATGTATTAAATAATAAAATAACATTTCTAAATACTTTCAATGAAATTTATAAGAATCCTGTTGTAATAATAATAAAAAGATACTTTTTTACGAGAATTAGGGACCATTTATTTCTCTCTTACATTTAACCTGGAATATGAAAAATATATTTTTTGCAATGCTTAAATTATATGAAAATAAAAGTATTGTATCAAAATAATAACCTTAAAAAAATATATATTTTACAAAATAATTTTTTTAAAATAAATACATTTCTATTAAGAGACATACAAATACTAATAAATTACAATACACTCAGTAATAAATATAAAATAACATGTATATAAACATAAAAGGAAATGAGGATATTTATAAAAAAAGGAAAATATAAATACTTTTACACTCTCAAACACCAAAACATTTATGAATACTTTCTAACACACCTAAAACATGTCGGAGTGCTATACAAAACAGCCAGAAACAACACAAAGAATTTTTGATAAGTTTTGGAAAAAAAATTAATTTGTAATTTATCCTCTTAAAATTGCAACAGTTCATTTTTAATAAATCGAAATAAAATTCTTGTTTTTAAAATTAATACTAGGGGTCTGCAGGTACCCAAATTTTTGGGTTTCTGGCGGGTTTTTTCACACCCGAAGATCAGGAGGGTCCAAAATATTCGTTGATAAATTAAAATGCGGTCGAGTACCTATTTTGGCTGTACTCAATAAATTGTTGAGTGAGGAATTTAGTACTCGATAAATTCG
>JAGFPH010002968.1:154788-164819 GCA_018207615.1 Philaenus spumarius | reverse complement strand
TACGCTACGAAATAGAAACGGTTACGCTGCTAAATAGAAGCTGTTACCCTGCAATACATAATTGGTAAACGAATTTTACATTCACAATAACATATTTTGTGATATAAAAACATAAACTTAGAACCTAATTAATTTGTATAGCATTAACAGTACGTGCGCTTTGCGGCTTGCCTATACATTATTTATCCATAGCTTTCAATCTCCATATTAGTAGCCATGGGACGCAATAATTAGTAAAACTACATTCAATGCACCCATGACCATCAACAGTTCAATAATGTTAATTCTCCTAAAGCATACTCCATCGTTTACACACCTACCATATATAAAAATCTATCAGCGTAGACTTTTTGCAACTAGCGATTATTCAATACATTCAAAAATGATGATGACAAATATAAAAACTGACGGCCTCACGACATAGGACAGACTTACCATGTTTGTTAACTGTTTGTTTCTTGTGCGATGCGTCAGGTGTAAGGCTCTACTGAGTTTTATCCCAATTATTTTAATCATTTATATGCACTAGAACCTGTGCACTTGTGATTTGTGAGCTGTGACAAACCTGTTTCAATGTGCGCTATGCTTTACAGTAGTTAAGTCAGTTGCAGTGGTGTGTAGTTTCGTTGCACGCAGTTGATCACCTTGACGTTGCAAGCCTGCGGTCTTTCCTGTGATCCACAATTTCATCAATTTGACCAAGGTATTTACAGCTAATGTGTTCGTCACTTAACAAGTCGTTATGGCTCACATTTTACAGCAATATTATATCGTAAAGGGACGTACTTACTTTAACATCATCTTTGGTAGATAATGCAATAATAAATCGTATATAAAGAAATTGCTGGTAAAACGTCGAGCCGAGATATATGTCTTAAACAATTAAAAAAATACGAGTATATATAAGTGCAGATACTATAACAGAAGTTCGTTTATGCAGTATTTAACACCATTTAAATGGTCAACTAATTTTAAACAGCTGTTTTATCTCAGTTATATAATAACATAATGTATTTGTTTTCAATTAAAGTTATTTTCATAACAGTTTGCAAGCTTTGGAAAATTACAAAAAATATCTATAAAAGAGCTAGTGTTTTATTCAACGCTTGGATAATATGCAACCATAGTTACAATATAGTTATTGAATCATTTTCCGAGTGTTATCTTAACAAGGTGAATTGTTTTTAACTTCTGCATTTAGGTAGGTTCATTTCATTAACCTCAACATAAGGAAGTTTTATAGCATATTACGTGGTCTCCGATGGAAAAATATAAATGTATTTTACAGTTTATGTCATAGTACGTTTAATATGATCTATAATAAGTGATTTGTTAAATAAGGCAGAATTAATGCATGAAGACGGGATATTTTTCCCACAGGTTTTTTAAATTTAGAACAGAATACCCTTTTAGCCCCTCTGGAAGGTGATTGGGAGTGGGGTAAAATTGTACAAAAAAAGGTTTTCTTCTAAGTGCTATATAACTCTCGTAATTTAAAACAATGTCGTCTTTTATGTTCTTAAAATAAAATAATTTATATACTATTGTTTATAGCATTCTTTTAAAAGAATATAAGCAACAACTTTTACATTTAATGTCTATTAGAAATGATGCTCACTTGCCTGTTATACGCGTTTTTCTTCAAAAAACAAGTTTTCGGAGTTTTAAACCCCATAATGTCACTAAAGAGAAGCTCAAGGTCTCAAAATGTAGGTTATGCCAAAAACTACAATTTCTAAAATATTATAAAAATTCATGTACCACTTGTTTTGTATTCCAATTAATTGTTTTGTTTAAAACCAACTATTTTTCTTTTCAATCCCCCCCCCCCTTTGGTAGGGGGCGGAATAGTATAATTTTTTTACTTCATTATTATGCTAAAATGAGCCTTTGTTCCAAGTTTTAATTTTCTAGCTTGACGTTTAATTTTTGTTGTTTTTTTAATTATTAGTATATCTTGCAGAATACAGCTTTTAAAAAGTTTATATGGGGCCTTAAAAAGCGTATTTTCTTGCTAAAACTTTATAATTTATTATTTGTTTGAAAAAGTATATATTTACCCAATAAAGCAAATAAACGTTTTTTGTACCACTTCACCAACCCCCCTCCCCCCAATTCAGGAGGAGGAAATTGGTGCAATTGTTTTACATCATAAGAACATATGGGCAAAAGATTTCACCTGGGTGAATTAATTCCAATTAAAATACATTATTACCTGTACGATCAATGTTAAAGTGAATAAATAATTGTGATAAGCGAGTGGACTCCATCCATTAAAACACTCACAGTATATGTTATACAAACATTCTGGAAATTTTCAAAACTACATTGAAGATGTAAGCGCGATTGAAAGTAAAATGAAGGAAATTGAAGAAAGATTACATTGATTTATATTTAAACTGATTAGTTGTTAGAATGTATGTAATATTTTAATTCCGTACATTAATAGACCAACAAAGCATCTAGAAGTGATAAGGAAACTTTGTGTTTGTTAACAAGGCATCGCAATAGTTTAGAGTTTCCCTTCGTCACTTTACTCTACGCCACGCAGGTCCCTAGACAGTAATTCCTTTTTCGCAGCCAGACATAGATTTATAAAACGTAATAAATTATATAATAATTATAATAATCTGATAATCGTAATAAATTTCTCTTTTAAATTCTTTGAATGCAATACTTTATCTAATGACAAGGAAGGCGAATTTGTGAATGTGAGACAACATTACAAATAATTTTCCTCTGTAGTTAAAAAGGAAAATGTGGTGATATATATAAATTATATTATTTAAATTATTATAATATGTTTTCTCAAAACTAACAGAATATTTGAAATTTGCTTTTAGTTCTTCTATTGAATTAGACTTGCACCCTTTTACAACATAAAATTTAATATTCACTATATTATGAGAAATTTTTTTTTTTATTATTATACTAAGGTTTACTTCTCTAACGATAGTTGTTGTGCAATTTACTATTTTGAAGAGAAGCAACGGAAGTTTGCTAAAATAAAATCTTTATATGTATATACAGATGTGTTATACATTAGCTAGAAATATTACTTAACATTTGGTAGTTGTTAAGTGTTGAGAGTAAAATGAGTAACACTAGTATTTTTAGTTAGACATTAACATAATGTCGGCGGTAAGGGAGTTTGCTTCAGACTAACGAGTGTAAGCGAATGGAGTAAGGGCATTCTTTAAGCATTACATTCTAAGTGTTAGACGCGACATCTTACATCATGGACACCGAGTGTATCTTTAGCAGACATTTCTCAGTTGTAATTGTAAATAGAGAAGACTTGTAATGGGGCAATACCAAGATTCACCACAGGAACCATAATCTGGTACACAGATGTTTAATTGAAGGACAGAAATTCGGGCTAAGGCTTATACACCGCATCGTAAAGAAAAAAAGATAATTTCGAGATCTATAAAGGTAAAAATTAATCCTATCAATGTCCGTAATGAAAAACTATCTTTTAAATCAAATTTAATTTACGAAATCGCATTCAGGACAGCCAACATTGATAAAAAGTCCAGTAGACAGAGCAAAAAAAAGTGGGGTCTGCTGGAAAAAATTCCGAAGTTAATAAAACTTTTAGAGGTTGTTCAGGGGTGATGTAGGATGACTCTGTCAAGTTTTCCAACTCGAGGACCTTGTGCTAATTTTGGGAAGGCCAAAAAACTTCAAAATATTCGGACTTTTGTCGGTTTTTCACTTATAACTTCTAGACTAAGCGGTTTTCGACCAAAACATTTATCTTAAAAGTTGTAGAATAGTAAATTTTCTACAATTTGGTATCCTTAAACGTCTTCCTAAACCTAATATTAACCAAGATACAGCCGATCAAAGTTAGAGACATATTTCCGTATGTGCACTCTTATGAAGAACTTCATCCGAGCTGAAAGGACAGGTGACTGGAAACTACACCCACTGAAAATGCAATATCATTGATGGAGGGTTTCTGCTACATAGGGTGGTTTGGACGAAGTCAAGAGAAGCAACATTCCAGGAAGTCTACCAAAACTACGTGGACTACATCAAAAGGCACTTTGGGAGCAATGCCATAGTGGTTTTTGAATGTTATCCTAGTGGGATAAGCTACCAAAGCACCAAGGCAGTAGAACGTTATCGGCATTCCTTGCTGAACCCCTCTACAAAGTTTGTGTTCTCCAAGACAACAGTAGTCAACACCATCACGCAGGAAAACATTTCTCTCCAACGACACAAACAAGATGAATTTCATAACGATGCTGAAGGGTGAACTGGAAGCCAAGGGGATCCAAGTCAAGCAGGGAGTAGAAGACGCTGATGTGCTGATCGTACAGACTGGTGTCTCAATTGCCGAGGATTACGACAGTGTTGTCATTACAGGGGAGGACATTGATCTTCTGGTGCTGCTGAATACTTTGGGCTTTTCAAAGAAAAACGGCTACTTCCATAAGAGTGGGAAGGGGCTACTTCCCCAACCGTCTTTTATTCTTCTCACTCTTTCAAACACGGGCCACAGGTATTCTGCGACACCACCGATAGCTTCGACACCACGTGCCTTCAGAACCCTTTGGAATTTTGAAGAAGAAGGTGATACAGACGTATCAGAAGAACCCCGGCCTCTCCGAGATGTTTGAGATTTTCAAGGACCCCGAGGCAACTCCAGCTCAAATTGCTGACGTTGGAGAGAAGTTCTTGGTGATACTGTATGGTGGGAACATTGGACATGACAACCTCGATGACCTGAGATACCGCATTTTCACCACTGTCGTGGCAAAGCCGAGCTGCCAACTTGACAGACTGCCACCAACCAGAGATTCCGCTAAGTACCATTCATTCAGGACTTACCAACAAGTCCAGACGTGGATGGGAAGCCAAGGGGTCTACGAGAAGTTGCCATCTGCTTGGGGATGGTAAATTACCAAACAAGGTGGATATTATTATTCTCGTCATCCTGAAGAAGTACATTATTTATTTTTAAAAAACCCTCATTATTATTCAATCTTGTAACAAAGTCACCAGTGTTAATTGAGTGATTCATAAACCCCGACAACTTTCAAAACGACGACGACTATTACGAGGATGGTGCAGCAGAACCCAAGCGCTGCAAATTGTTGGTGGCCTCATGAAGTTTTTACACATAAATTGTATATACTTGCATTATTGGACATACTACCATTATTTTTATATCAATTATATTCTTTAATTAATTCTTGGTTATTAGTCATTGATTTCAACAACCTAATATATGTTTATTGAGGTTCAAGATTATGGATAGGCAGTAATTACAGTAGTAGGGTAACACGATAACATTGAAATAACTACACTTCACAAAAAAAGGCAAAAGGCACTTGGTCAGCGGACCCCCCCCCCCTCCCGTGTTCCAACAAGTCAATATTGATGAGTGATTACTGTAGAACTAATGAAAATTGATAGTTAGAGGGCCAAAAACGAAGGTTTTGCCATTTTGAGAAAATGTCTCTAACTTTGATCGGCTGTATCTCAGTTAATATTAGGTTTAGGAAGAAGTTTAAGGATACCAAATTGTAGCAAATTTACTGCTCTACAACTTTGAAAAAATGTTTTGGTCGAAAACCGCTTAGTTTAGAAGTTATAAGTGAAAAACCGACAAAAGTCCGGAAATTTTGAAGTTTTTCGGCCCCCCCAAAATTAGCATAAGGTCCTCGAGTTGGTAAACTTGACCGTCATCCCACAGCACCCCCGAACAACCTGTAAAAGTTTCATAAACTTCGGAATTTTTTCCAGGTACAATGTACATATCTACTGGACTAAAACAAACATCGTATCGTACCGACACGACAGATAACAGAGATTGGTGAGAATCTCAATAACTACAATATATTTCCGCAGTCTAGATTTGCCCGTTACCGGTATCGCACTCAATATTTTGGCTAAAGTAATATGTGTAGCACGGAATTTGTAGTACGGACCCTGACCTCGAGATGCGCAGTAGACTGGGAGTTAATTCCAGTAGTGGGGGGTCAGAGAAGCTCAGTTGATTACCGAGCTTTGAACGGAACACTTCGGTCTAGCTAGAAGCAATTGTATGGGTTTCCATTAACATTATTGTCCGTGCAAAAATCTATTTATTATTTAACTATCGCTGTTTGTTATTGTTATTTAGCATTGTTTATTTTTTTATTGTTTATATTTGTGATTAGTAATATTAATAATAAATTTAATATATTTATTTTCAAAATAACCTATTTTTCTCAGTAACATTCCTGAAGTAAAAATGACAACATAGGCCTAGTCTTCGTTTACAGCACTAAATAAATTATTGAGGTCAGCTGATTTTCATATTCACTAAATTAATAGGAGCAGCTGATATAAAATCATCGCGTAATATTAATAGACACAATTTTAATACACTACTACCGATAGTTTTACATGAATAAACAAACGTAGGCCTACTTATGTACTTTTGTAAATAATAAGTTATAAGTGTATTTATTTTACTAATACTTGTAAATAGTATCAAAATGTAGTTTTTATTGTTACTCATGTTTCTTTGTTCAAATCGTTATTATATCTATCGTTATAAGTTGTTTTAACGCGCCATGAACAATAAGCAGGTCTGCGAGCGTTACCGACATCAGACAGACAAAAATTGAGATAAGGCTTGTTTTGGATTCTTTGGTGTATGCAACGTAAATAAACGAAAAATCACACTATTCTTAACAGTCTGCAAACAAAACTCTTATTCTATTTTTATATAGATATAAAAAGTCCCATATCTATACAGTATTTACATGTTGCAAGTAATACAACACAAAGCTTTCGCGAAAACGTTGATAGTAGGCCTATAAGTATTAACTTGATTAATTTTATAAGTAGAACGCAGTGTCCCTTCCCCTCCAGCGGACGAAATCCCCACTTGCCTATATTCTTCCCTCCCGCCAGCGCATCGTAAAGTCCATGCTAAAACTAACGAGCTATACGGGCTATTAACGATTATGTGTTGTGTTTTTTAATTGTTTTTATACTTATGTGAAAACCTCGTTGCGTGATTTGACTGTTTTTGTACGGCTTGATGATGCAAACCTAGAGTTTTTGAAATCACGGTAGGCTTTACAAGGTGAGTAATTATACCACGAGACGGTACACTATAGGTACAAACTTGGGACTATACACTAAACTATCAGTGTAGCCTTGGTACACACTGTACTGTCTTCCAAGCAGAAATTTTAGAGATATTGTCTGCGCGTATTTAGGATTGTCGAAAGGTTACTAAACAGACAACTCCTAATTCTTACCGACAATCAAGCCCTACTTAAGGCCCTCAATCAGTATAAAACCAAGCATTAAAACCTGTCTGTTCATATGTCTGTTCATACGTAAACAATACTTAATTACGAATTTTGGTTGACAATGTATGGTAGCCCCGTAAATGAATATTCAATGATATTGCTATGGTTTTTATTTCAGAATAACTAAACTTTTTTAATAATTTTTGATAAATTTTTTACAAATATTTTGTTCAAGACATATTTTTTCCGATGTTTGGAAGTATTATTTGTGTGAAAATCCCAGTGATTGTTTTAGAAGTACTTATATAGTTTACAGGAAACCTTTGAAACTATCGAAGCATGACATTACGGAACGTTGTACGATGTTTCATTGTCATAAATATATTCAAAATACATTAATATTTGTACATGTGGTCATCTGTAGTAATTAAGTCAAATTACGTAGCAAATGCAGATTCCTCGGCTTTAAGTAGCGGAAACACTCGGCTAATTCCGGCTGACGACGATTGGTAGGTAAAGAGGAGAGGTAAAACCTTTGACAATAAAAACAGTAAATTTACATTTTAAATCGAGTCAACATGGACACAAGTTATATAGTGGGAAGTTAAATATTTAATAAAGGAATTATAACACAACTTGTTTGCATATACAAGCACTTACAAGGCAAAACGACGACAAACTGTTCTTACATAAAGCAAGCATTGAATACATAAGTATGGTAATTGTATGTTAGGCATTAAAGGGGTATGTGTGCTATTTTATATGAACTTTTGCTGTAGAAAAAATGGAGTGATCCTTAAGGTAGTTAACAAACATGCATAATAATAATTATTGTTGTTATTTTGTGCATACAAATGTTTACTGTAGATGGTACAGAGTGGTCCATAATTCAGTTAACAAAAATGCAAAATAATTTGTGTTGTTATTTGTGCACGTATGTTTACTGTAGAAAATGTGAGGTAGTCCATTCGGGAGTTAACAAATATGCGTAGTAATTGTTGTTGTTATTTTGTGCTTAACCCTAGAACACTAGCGTACTGTTGTAGTCTGTTATTACTAGAGCCACGTAAATTTTACGTGTTCTTGTGGTTTTTTTTTTAACTGTACTATTTAAAGTAATTAGGTGTTTATAAAACCTTTAACATGTATTTATAACATGTACTTGTTGAAAATTATATAAATAATATTATATTTTAATTTTGTTATAAATAAAACAAAGAGATTATTATTTAAAAAAATTTAAATGGATGTAAAATATAATTAAATTGAAAGTATATATTATTATTATATATATATATATATTAGTCGTTATACTCTATTTTATTATGTGTTATATCTAACTATGTGATTTAGAATTTGCATAAATGCTACTATTTAAATAAAACATTTTGAATAGAAACGGTGTTGTATTTTTCAAATTATGCTGGATACAAAATTAACAAAATGAAATCAAGAGTTTTCAATCCCCTGGTAAATGTTCTAACACTCAGGGCATTTATGTTGTTGGTGCTCTCGACATATTGCTTTACCGCATCCACAGTATGTTGTCGTCATTCTTTTTTTCTTCCAATCGCAGAACTTGCAGTAGGTTCGTGGACCTTGCTGGTCAACTCCCTCTACTCTTTGCTTTGGTAATGCCAGAACCTTTTCAATACTGCGTTTCAAGTCATTAGCCATGTTAGGTTGAGCAAACCTCACCAGTTGACACCTGCGAGTCAGCTGTTCATGAAGCTGTATCATGAAATGGTGACGTGATAGTGCTTTAGCAGTATTACCACTTTTCTGATAGAAGTTATGTACATATATAACATAAGCATTGATGGCTGCGATGTTGATCATGTTATAAAAATAACAAAGAGGCCATCGTTTCGTCTTCCTCCCACAGTTTGCGCTGTTGCACATTTGATCGAAAGAATCGACCCCACCTGAAAATAATGAAAATAATTATTATTCTAGCAATACAATATATCAAATAAAACAAAACTATATATCTCTGTGGAATAAAACTGAAAACAGTTCCAAGTATAATGGTCAGCAAAACTAAAAAAAAACAAATAGACTTTTTAGAGTCCAGATTTTAAAAATTAAATATCTTACCTTTTGTGGCGTTGTAAGTCATGATCATTTCCGGTTTCTTAGTGTTGGCATTCATTGATGCGTCCTGGTGCATTGTCGATATCAAGCTGACGACCTTGTTCTTTTTTGTCTTGTACGACACTGCAGTAAGGTCTTCATGAAAAAGAAACATGCTGCTCCCAACTCCACGATCTTTGTACTTAGTATCCTTGAATTCTGGAGGAAGTTCTCTTTTGTTTTTCTTTATGGTTCCTAGAGTTGTAAGATTACATTCTTTCAGTAGGTGCTGTGACAATGGAACACTCATAAACCAATTGTCCATCGTGATGTTTCGATTGCTTCCAGAAACAGTTCCAGCAACAAGTTTTTCTACAAAAACATCAGCAATTGGCTTTTTCGTCTTGATGGATTGTTTCCCCAAGTATGGAATGGCATTTACCAGATATTTGGTGCCGTTGTCACAAAGCATGATAATTTTGATTCCATACCGGTTTGGTTTGCTGGGAATATACATTCTGAAGGGACACTTCCCTCTAAATCCTACCAATTGTTCGTCAATGGTAAGATACGAACTTGGTTTGTAATTCATTTTACAGTTTTCAATCATTATCTCCCAAATTTCTGAGATGGCTGCCAACTTGGTTTCTTTTTTTCGTTCCTCCCTGGTGTTTTTATCATCGAACCTCAAACATG
>JAGFPH010002968.1:130920-146499 GCA_018207615.1 Philaenus spumarius | reverse complement strand
AATCTGTCAGTTGTAGCTCATATATCACTGAGGATGACGACTTTGTCGTTGAAACGCGTTTGGTAATTAAACGTATATGAGTGAGAATAGTTTTATTTTTATTTTATTTTTTAATATAACCTTTGAATTACTTTAACTATTAAATTTATTTTAACTACCTTTACCATAACATTTTTCCCTCTTTTCATTTCTCTAAAAATTATCTACAATTTAGTAATTTTATAATTTAACATTGGTTGTTATGCCCTTGACAACAATGAATTGAAATCAGGCGGTCGACAAGATGTAACAGGAAAGTTCTTGTCGAGTCCTCTCGCTCTGACTTAGAATATTTATCTGAGCCTTGCTTTATATTACTTTTAACATTGGTTAGTCTTTCAATTTACAATAAATACAATTTTAAATTAAATACCTTTTCAAATATACTTTTTTACCTAATTACTATTAATACTCTCTTATTATACCTTTAATTACCTAATTGTTTTATTACTTTGTCTTTATTACTGTTAAATACTATTTTTTCATTAGGCCTAATTAATTTTGTTAATTAGCCCATTGCAGAAGGCTAATTGGCAGCTGCAACACGTATAATTTATTTCTACTTGTCAAATATTTCCTCATAAAAGTGTTTAAATAATTTGAAATTTTTCATAACGCTCTAACCATACAACTAAAAGATAATCAATGGCCGTAGATATTATTTTGAATGTGTAACTTATGAATTATTGTACGAAAAACTAATATATATTTTAATTAGCTAAAGTAACAATATTTACAACATATTTTATTAATTCCAGGTTAATATTTTGTTTTTAGACAAGTACAAATATTTGTTTATTTTTTTTTTATCATCAACTGATTTTAGAGGGAACACCGGTCATGGTTTCTAATAAATGGGTTTTTGCGGGTAATTTATTGTAAATGTATGTGAACATGTTTTTGTTAAGTGTTCCATGCAAACGGAGGAGTATCTCCCAAAACATGGCAATGGGTGAATTATTTAAAACACCGTAAACAACGCGACAGTTGACTTCCGATTACGGTAAGTTGTAATATCATATCAATGAAAACAACTTAATTTTAATTTGAGCATTTCTCTTAAAATGTTAAGAGAGAAGGCTGACGGTACGAAAACATTATCAGGTATATGTGAAATTACCACTCATTTTCAATTTGGAAACCATGTAAAACAGATCCAAGTGGTAATGCTAGACACAACGTCAGTAAAAGTTTCATCCGAATTTGTTAAGTAGCGTTTGAGTTAAATTATCACTACAAAGAAATATTAATTTTTATTTTATATATAATTGTAAACAATTGTCCATCATACACATCCTCAGAAAAGATTAATTTAACTAAATTAAAAGAGAAAAATCGTGGCCCATGCCCTCGATTTGAACCAAGAAACTTTAACGTTTTACTCGGTCAAATGAGATACCCTGATCACACCATCTATTGGTCAATGTTGTTTCACTTACTCCTTTTTCTGTATTTTTGTTAACTTACAGACTACCTCGTTTCTAGCGGCATTGAAATTAATGAATTACGCCAGGAAATTAGTCTGTCAATTCACAAACATTCTGTAAATCATTTAAGGGAAACAACATTGACCAATATCTAGTGTGATCTCGGTAACTCAGTTGGCAGAACATATCACGGAATGCTTAAGTTTCTGAGTTGAAATTCCGTTCTGGTCCCATGTGTTTCACTTGTATAATTCAGGTAAACAGATATTTCTAATATACAATACAGTATTACTAAACTAAAATTAACAGACTTCTCGTGTATTTGAAGACAAAATGAAAATACAGTACCCAGTATATTTTAACTAAGATTGCAATTATTCCAGTCCCTAAAGAGACTTTTGAATCATAATCAACTGTATTTATCTCAGTTCTAGCCCGTATATTATATTTCTCTCGTCTCCTAAGTTGAATTTATAGTTCTCTGCGACTACAAAGAAGACATATTGCAACAGGTTGCACATTTAATGTGTAATATTTTTCCATAATAATTCTGTATTTCAAAAACTAAAATAAAAATGAGACCATGTATAATTATTAAAATCGACAGTTTTGAAATAAAGTTCATAATTTCTCAAAATGTTTTCACATGAAATATTCTTGGCTTCTAAATATAACGGCCAGGGGATGTAGACCCTCAGATTGTTCGTCTTAAAAGCAATGTAAAAAAATCGCCTAATACCAACTGCTGTTTTAACCTACGTCAGGTTACCTAATGAAACCAATTTATTTATTTTGTTATTTATTCAAGTAAATTGCGACATAAAAATGTATTCACTAACAGTCAGCCTTTAATAGGAATGTATTAATTTGTACATAAATAGTGATGCAAACCCAAAACAATTTTTTTGTTAAACAATTTAGCTTTTGTTTATAAGCTCTTTTGAACTGTAAAATTAATAATGTAATAAATATATTTGTTTACAAATAAATTTGTTTAATATAACAGAAATAGATTATTTGGTTTTCTTTTAAGCTACAAAAATAACATAAACTCTATTTTGTTTTTGCAACTAAAAAAACTAAAATATTTTTTACTTGAAATTGTTTCCAAGTGTATTTTACATTTGAAACTGTCTCCATATTGAAAACAATACAAAATGAAGCCGTTGTTTCTGATAAAATTGTAAAACTTAACATTCATAGTACATTAAACTAAATATGAAAAAAATGGCAAAGATACTTTTAACTCAACAATTCCAGACCTATGTATGCAATGTTTTTTTCATTTTTATACTTGAAATGAGGGCCTGTGAGAAGAAACAGACAACATATTTTTAATATTGTACTTAAGACCGCTTGTGTATATTACGAAACAAAATTAGTAGACAAAAATGATTAACACTTCTGTGAAAGAGTTTAAGGGGTGTCTACCCCCCATAAAACCCGAATCGTTTTTTTTCTGTTTCAATATTTTATATTTCATGGTACAAGAAAGCTGTTACATTGCTCCGCATGGCGTTTAATGATAGCTGAGCAGATTCAGAGAAGTTTGACGTCATTCGAGGTCAAGAGTCATACATATTAATTTGCAACACCTTAATAGAAATTTACCTTTTTATTATTATTTTTAAAAGAGAAATAATTGACTGTTGTCATCGCTAGTAAGAATTCCTTAACAAAAATCTTTAACAATTAAAATACAGTTTTGTAATTCTTGGTATTTTGTCTTGTGATGTTTTTATTTGTTTTGTAATTTTATTATTGTTATGATTTACTGTCAAAGTTATTCTTTATTGGTGTTGTTACACTCTTGTTTTCAAGAAAATTTAAATAAATTAAATAAAAATTAATTTCTAATTTTTAGTCCCTGAGGACTGTAGCCAAAAGTTTCGTCAGCAACGCTACATCTTTATAAATAGCAAAAATATTTATTACTAAAAATTTTTAAATATTTTTATGTATGCCATGATATTTACCTTATAATCAGTGTTGGATCTAGAAATGACCAAAGAGGGGGGGGGGGGGGTAACATCATCCAGAAAAGGGAGAGTGCAGGCAAAGTATCTTTTAAAATGATGTGATTTGAGTCCTCTTTTGTTATGATTTGATAGCAAATTATTAATTAGCTATAATATGGCTGCAGGTATATTCATTAATATAAATATCAAATAATATTATATTATTTGTAATATAATTACAAATTATAAATACCACTAACGTGAGTATAAAGAACAGAACAGTTTAAGTATTTTTATATAAAAGATCAAACATTATGTATCTAAAAACTAATTTTTTTAACCCTCTCACAAACCTATTATATAAACTCTATTAATCAAAATAGTAATATCAGCCTTACCTCAACAAAAAAGGACTTATTTATGTGGTAGGTTGGATATAGAAAGACGTTAGTTCACTTTCAAAATAAAAGAAATAAACACATTAAGAAAAATCAAGTGGTATTTATTTCTAAATTTACACGTTATAGCTACCATTACATTACAGTCTAGCTGTTGTCTTCTTCACACCACTACCTATTGCTTATGCTCATTTTATCATTTTTTTCTTGAAAAGATTTGAACTATATCATACATTTTTAATTTTCTTTCCTTGTGTATGATATCTAGAGCTAACCCATTTAGTCTGTTCTGGCCTATTGTAGATCTAAGGTACGTTTTCAGCCGCTTTAGTGTTGAAAAGCTCTTTTCTGCAGTGCTGGTCGTAACTGGAATTGTTCCAAATATTTGGAGGAGTACGGCAATGTTTGGTAAAAACATCTTGTCGGAGTATTTTAAAGTTTCGTTGGCGTTTTGAGGCTTTATAGGCTCGTTTACCATCTTCTGACGCCGTAACTTTATTTCGGCTCTAAGCTGAAGGGAAGATCCTGTTAGAAACATTTCATATTTATTAGATGCTTTTAAAATTGCATCATCATCGTCCTTTGCTTTCGTTAAAGGTATGAGACCTTCGAGAGGCAAGATGCCATTAAAGTCACGATTGAATCTTCACATATGAAGTGGTCAAGCAGAGGAAAACAAGTGACTCTTTTATACTATTCTTCTATGTTGTTGGCAGGAGTATTTTCTCTCGTAGTTTGTTTACTGTAAGTCCTTGGAACAACGATTTCACATCCTATGTCTTCAGTTAATTTCTGAACAAAACCCCTCTGCCAGCGCCGGTTAACTCGTCCACGCTGCACTCTTGCAATAGCCAATGTGAGTAGGTAGTAGACTGTCTTGGTATTTTATTTGCATTTAAAAACGTTTCTTATAACAAATAATAAAAAAAATATTACGAATGCTAGTCATACAATAATTTATAACTACTAGAAATATGCATGTAAGACAGTGTTATACAGATCTGATTTAGCTTTTTGTCTGAAAGTAGATCGTTATTATTTATTGTAAAGCAAAAGGGGGGAAGGGGCTAGGGGGCTCTAGCCCCTTCCCCTAATACAATGTGTGTGTATAAAAGGAAACAATTTCCTTTCAGTTTTAAACATAAAGAGGAGTTAAACTTCAAAAGTTAAAGATTTTGTAGAACAAATTTCACAAATTCTTAATAATTACAACAAAAATTTTAAAAGTTTAGTTTATTATTTATTTAAACTGTATGGTCTGTTAACACTGAAAGGATGAAACTATTTTATTTCTCCAAAATGTAGGACTAGAATAAATCTGTATGCATTTTATTACATTTTTAGTATATGATATGGCTACCATTTACTTCATATGTTAAATTTAAGTTAAGGCAAAAGCAGTTTGTACAGTTCAAAGCAATGGACTGGTTTTAATACAAGATTTTGTTTTAGACTTTTTCATTAAATAACAAGTTATATATCTGTTTAGACACCAATTGTACTTTAAATTTAACAAGAAGTATGAGTTTAATGACATAAATATGGGTTTATTCTTAAAAAAGAAAGGTTTACAAAATTTTACTTGTTTTTTTTTTTTTTTTTTTGAATATAGGTTAAAACTTTATACTTGAAACAAATAAATGTTAAGGTTATGTAATATCAAGAATTTGAAACATCGAGAAACATTATGAGTTTAAACATATGTCAAATAATGATTTCTATCATTTTTACTTGCTTGAACTAATAACAACGAACTCAAAAATAAAAAAGCAGGAAACTTCCGATCAAACTCTTTATATGACACGGCGTTGGCATTACAAGATAACTTGGAGGACAACCAAAAATAAGTCAAACGTATGTCAGTCGTCCGCTAACCGGTGGTGTACACCCTTCGTTTGTGATGTGTATGTTTGTGTTTTTTTAGTATTTTAATGTAGTCACGATGATTCTCAAGTGAGCGTCTGATGATAAAAAATAGTTCTCAAACGCGTAACGTAAAAAGTTACAATAAGTCACAAGACGGAGTAAGTACCATAAAGAGTAAACAATGGTTTGAACTACCCTTTTTTGAGAAAATTTACCACGTAGAACACATCTGTTTTTGAACGAAAATTATTGTACCTTACACTGAATTTACTTAAGTATATGAACCGAAAGAGGTTTACTCATAACTCTAAGTATTTTTCTAATAAAGTATGCAACCATCAATAATTATGATACTGTCGATAGACAATGGGTTCACGTAACTTTACTCTATACAAATGACAGCTGATTACGAGTTGCCAAAGGAAATAATAATTACTTATAAATCAAAATTAATTACCATTTGTTGCAGTTCATTTGCAGTTGAAGATATTAATCAGCTGATTAAAGTTAAATAAAACGTGTCTTTAAATCTGTCGACAGTTGATTAACTTGATTCGATGAAAGTACTTTAAATATTAAAGTAGTTAAGCTTTTAGTTTGTTTTAACTAGAACAAACTACTCTGGGAGACCAATTTTATAATTATTACTTTAATCTAAGATGATACTGAACTGAAGTAAAACCTATATCGCAATGACTCTGTGCAGAAAATAATCTTTTCTTTTTTTCGAAAATATCGTTAAGTCGTCATCGTCTGTTTCAGTAACATAAAGACGGAATAAACTGATACGAAAATTAAAACTAGTTAACTAAAATCAAATCTGGACAAACTTAACAAATAAGAAACATTTATTAAATTCTACAACTAAAAATAAATAAAAATATAAATAATTATTTCAAATTTTGAAATTAGTTAACAAGAACGGACTAGTACCACATACTTACAACTAATGAGTAACGAATAATGATAAGTATTTGTTTAAGAGCTGTTTAGATTCTTATTGTTGAGTAGTTTTGGGATTTTCTTTTATATTAATAGTCTATGTGATATAATTTTAATTAAAAACAAAAAAACATAAAAATTGGGAAACAAAATGCAAAGTCATCGACTACTGCAAAACTCAAAGTGAGAATATGATTAGTGTTTTACTTCTGAACTTTAACAGACAACACTTTTACTGTTCCATTAAATGCTGCGGCACTTCGAAGTCCAATGCTTAAAAGGCACTTGACTTTAAAATAGGCCATAGTTTGTAGCACATAAATTCCCTGACGTAAACTCTGAGGTTTTCAAAGTGTCTTTTTACTTTCACTCTCTGAATTTTACATTACTTTGTCAAATAATATTTTGGAAGACTTGTGCTGTATATACAATCTTGTATATTCACAACGAATGATGTTCTCAGAATCATTCGGGTTAGTTCGAGATATACGTTCTTCATCAATTTAATTAGTTTTATTTTACCGGCGGTTTTGGAATTGACTCAGGGAGTGTTTATTTAATTTATTATCGAACTTGAAAGAACTATATTAACATGTAATTTGAGTACAATCAGTGGAAAATTTTAATAGTACTGTACATCCACTATACGTCATCTTTTTAATAATTGCATCTTGTAAGTTCAAGTTAGACCTAATTTCCCCAGTCTACAACTTTAACGAAGCAGACTGTACTTAAGTTTCTTTATCGGGGAATAGTGATATAGAAAGTGATTACATCAAAGATCTCGTGCTTGACTTGTTACACAGTTTGCAAGAAAGGAAGATGCTGCAATATATGTAAGTTAAGTTTTCAATACCCACTTTTCAATAAATATTATAAATTCCAAGAAACGTAGTTCTAGGAAATGTTGCGGCTACATAAAGTCTTTGTTGCAAACTCTGTAATTTCTATATTATTAAAATTAAGCCACTGTTCCAAAAGAATTTCTGTAAAGGGAAACAAATATTTTGTGAAAGGAAACGTATTTTTACTGTCCTGAACTGATCCTAACTTTGAAATTTATCTTACCTTATTCTGGATTTAGCTTTAATCATTTGCACGCGATATTAAGGAAATAATTAATCTTTTTAAGTCCGTAATCCGTAGAAAATATGCGCTCCGTATCCCTGAAGTTTTTGTAAAACTTTTCAGATTCTTCCACCCACTGTTTTGCTTTATTTGTCTAAACGTAACCCAATCAAAACCAAAGGAGGGTTTTTTACAAAACCGTGTCATTTTCTCAAACAATACTTCGTTTAAATATTAAAACGCTGGATGTATCAAAGCTGATGTGACCTGCGTAATGTTTGATACAGATTACCACATCGGCACCTCTTTTGAGTGCAGCAACACATGGAAAAGTTACTATGTCAGAAAAAATGGCGTCGGATTACTAATTTTCTCGACGTACTTTTTCAGAAAACATTTCTTTCCTTTGAATTTCTTCGTTAGTAAAATAATAATTTCTCTGATTTTATAGAAACAATATAAAAGCAATTTTTAGGTGAACAAGAAATTAAAACAAACTTTGAAATAAAATTAAATGAAAGCAAATATTTGTGTTACTATATTTTTATATTTATTGAAAATGATTGTGATTATTTTATAAAATGAATTCTCTGAAACATTTGAAATCTAACCTGTACATTTTTGTTTGGGATCACTCCCTTTATCTCTTGTATACTTCGGTTACCGCAGAATGTAGCTCAATATATAAATTCCTGAAATTTTTTTTATTGACAGACCTACATGGGTGATATCGTAGAGAGTGTATTTTTTACATACTGTTAATTTTAAAATAAACATCCACTATTTTTGTATTTGTGTTTTAACTAGGGGCACTTGGCGCTTTACACAACAACACTTTTCTTTGCTCTGCAGTGTATTGTTACACCTGATTTCGTAAGTTATTTTTAATTATAACTTGAAAGCTAAAATCTAAAAAAAAAATAATATTAAATAACTAAATCGAGTTATTACTTTTTTATATAACAGTAGTTATAATGAATCTTAAAAACCACCACTATGTCTTAGGTCTATTCCTGAAGTAAAACGTTATGTAAACGTGACACCAATTATGAAATTAGCTACTAATGTAAATGCCACTGAGAAATATTCTACATGCTAAATTTATGTTTAGTAACCATCTGATTTGTGTACTACTAACACCTCTTTAGTCAGTTGATTTATTTGTCTAAATATATTTGTGGCCAAAATTTCCCCTTAAACATGAGGTTATATAATTTAGATTCATGCATGTAGCTCATGAGGGTACTTCAGATGACAGAATAACCACTGAACGTTGTAGGTCCTGTGTATATATAGCGGTTTTAGTCCATGTTTTTTCTTTAGAAATTGATTTAATTTATTTTGCTAGTCAATCAGCTGTTAATTTACATCAATGCATTTTGTTTTACTTTGGAACAGTGCAACTTATTACTGCATTTTCAACATTTATTGTTGAATGGCTTACTTTCATAATTTATAGCATAAGTAATTTCGGATAAAAAATAGTTATTTAAAATTTTAAAATAAATACTGTAATATTTAAACAAAATATATCAGTTAATATAATTTATATTTACACAGGTGCTTGACGTATCAGTGCCGGGTCAGTTCAGTATCATGATAACAATTAGGCAAAACTGTATTACTGTTCACTTTAAGTTTTCATCTATATTTGTAAATTAACAGAAACTAACAATTTTATAATTATATTAAAATAAGAAATAATTTAGACATATATAACAATCTACTTAGTGATATATTAAAAAATGGTGTTATCTTAGTAGGTCAAAGTTGTGTTTTTAAGGTTTTCTAGATTGAAGTAAATAAAATATAATGTACACAAATGTATACATTTTCAACGAATTTTAGCCTCAAGCCTCAAAGCCCATCATATAGATAAATCAATAATAGTTGGTCACTGACATTATCATCATTTTAATGTTAAACTCCTATCTTGATTAAAAAAGCTTTTTAAGATAAATAATCATACATTTATGATTAGATAGATTGGACATTTCATGAGCCATCAAATTAGTTGTTCGTCGTTCATTGCAAACAATAAAAAATTACCTCAGTTAAATTTTTAAAATATCGTTGGTAATTAATTAAGGAAGCACGGAAGGTACACTCAAGTAGTACTGACAACAATGATACGTCGGACGGGTGGAAACCCCTCTATTCAAATACGCAGAAGAACATTGTTTTTCCCTAATATGGCAACAAGGATCCAATAAGGCACTGACACTCCACTAACCTTTGTAAATTTAACTATATTCGTTTAATTATTAGTTTTTTTTGTTAATTATTACTTGGTTTTATATTATTATTAATACTATACCGCTATTTAAAGTTCGTTATTGGATGCATTATGCTTGTAAAATGCGATAAAATTGTTCATAATTAAGTGGTAATGTTTGTAAGGTATTCTTTCTAATATAATTGTAATACAGTGCTTCCAATATTTATAATATTTACAATATTTGTATAATATTTATAAATACATACTAGCTGCCCGATCCGGCTTTGCACGGATAGACAAAACAAAGTTGAATGTATATTAATATATATATATATATATATATCAATAAATATATTACACTATGTATTTCTTATAGGGATTTTTTAGTAACTTTGACCCCCTGAACCCTCCTCCCTCCTAAAATTTCGAATTGTTTGAAAACCTTTCTTATCTGGCACCTAAGGCCCTAGTGGAAGCTACATACCAAATTTCATTCCAATCCGTTCGTTGAATTTCTTAGTAACTTTGAACCCCCACCCCCTACCCTCCCCCTAAACCCTCTATCATAAAATTAAAAACTTTTTAAAAATCTTTCTTAGCGAGCACCTAGGGCCCTAGTGGAAGCTACATACTAAATTTCATTCCAATCCCTTAGGTGGTTTTTGAGATTTCGTGATGAGTCAGTGAGTGGTATTTTGATTTTATATACATAGATAGATATTATATATCCCTACACTTAATTAAATATCCTTATCATGACGATGCAAACCCTACTCTACCGATATTTCCTATTTATTGATGAAGCGGAACTATTACTGTAAGAAGCCCGATAGAGACAAATTTTATCACGGACTTTTGGAAAGTTGAATTACCTTTTGTTACATTATAAAATAGAACTGCAAAACTGTACACCCTTTGTAAAATGTAGTAACCTTAATAGTATAATGTTTTGGAAATCAAACAGCAATATTTATATCTAAAGTCACCGAATAATAGTACCGAAATTAAATAGAAAATCACATATATTTTAATTATTAAATTAATCCTTGCGTATGGCTTATTTTTGTAATGTATTAACAAAGACATGGATCTATTTAAAGTACCACAAGATTACGAATTTCAAAACTATTTTTCAAATCAGCTCTGATTTATTTTGGATCTGGAAGAGACTCGTATATTTACATGTTGAATTATTTATGTCTGCAGTAAACAGATATAAGCTGAAAGATGTATTTGAGTTTTCTGTTAGATACATATGAAATATGTATTTATGTTTCACAAGTCTATTTGGTAGGTGGGGTTTTCTGGGAAATTTTAACTTTGGCAGATCATTAATAATTACATTCGTTGTTAAACTTCTTCCACAAAACGTTTTTCTAGCAAAATAGTTTTAATATTTCATCGTGAAAAAATGTTGAAGTAGATACAAATTCTTTAAAAATGTATATTGTCTTATTTGGAATTTATTTTCTAGAACTAACGACAGCAGACTTTTCCTATATTTAAAGAGCTGAAATATTTCCTTTGAAACTCCTTATATTGTAAAATGTACATACACGATATTGAAAAATATACATATTTTGCATAACCTTTTTAATATTTGCAAGTTAAGCACGGCGTACAGTACAGAGTCAATTTTCAGGTTTGAACCTATAAACTGTATTGGAGGTCCCACGATAACAGACTAAACGAGCCTATTTAATCACTGCACTACGCTGCTCCCTTTATAATATAGTCAAAAGAGGAAATGTATGTATGCTTGGTCGTTTATAACAGTTTAACTCATAACCTATCTATTCGATTTTGTTTAAAACTTTACAGGACATCTAGTAGTTGCTTAATCCTTAAATACTAACAAGGGAACTAACCCCGTCAATTCTAACAAGGCGCCTCAGAGGTGTACTTATAGTAAAAAACCATCTAAAATATGTTTTACGATACAATTACCAAATATTTCAACTCAGTTAACTTAATTCATTATACTAGAAGGTATTTGGATGGCTTAAATTATTACAAAAGTTTTGAAAAAAAACCGTTTTTTCAATTTCTCAGTCGTCCATAGAAACAATTACAAAAATATTCCTATACTAAACATGACCAGAACTGTCTTTTACAAACTAGAAAAAAATCTTAAAACTTAAAAATATCTCCTCAGGAACGACTGTTTCAACTTTTCTAATGGGGCAGAACAAAATAATTCTAAAAAATACACGCAATTACTTATCAATTTAGTATTTACATTTGCACTGCACACACACACTAGGCCACTATGCTCTCCTCAAATTGGGACTTCACAAATGGAACACTTAATGTTTGACATCCTTTTCTTCTTGTAATCACAGTAGCTACAATACTTTCTTTTCTTCAATGTACCCTCTTGTGGTTCCTTCACGTTTTGTGCCTATGAGGCGTAGAATAATTTACGTTTAATACTAAAAAGACGCCTCACAGACGTAGTAGCTTTTGGAAAGTTTTTTATAACTCAACAAATCTTTACAGCAACAAGGTTGGCGGTTGACTGGTGTGAGGGGAGACGCTTGCTTGAGGAATTCAAAAAGTATGGAGGGGAGACGTCAAGTTCACGATGTTTTTTAGTCATTAAAGGCTGCTTGCACGCCTGAAAAGGGGCCTTATTAGTATTTAAGGGTTAACGAGTAACTTAAGATTAAAGTAAATGTTTTTTTTCAAAAATGGGTCTAAACATCTATTAAATAGGAGAAACCTTTCGTAAAACTTATACCATTTATAATTGTTCTATGATTAGCTGTCTAAAAATGGAGATCCTCTGAACAAAATGTGCCGGAGAAATGATGACAGTATAAAATCTATAAAATAGTTTCTAAAAGAATCAATTTATATAGCAAATGCAGTGACTAAAATTATACAATTGAGAAAAAACTGCTGCTATACTTTTTATTTATGCGTACAATAAGCATGCCCATCAATCGGTGGATTGTAGCTTGTCAGTGGTATGCGATGTGAAGCTTTGATATTGATATTGATATAGACTTTATTTTTTGGGGGCGAGGTTAGGACTATTTAGTCCTCTCTTCCACCTAACCCAATACAAAGTTACAAACATTTACAAAATAGCATTCTTAAAAATAAATTACAGACAAAAATAAATGTTGCTTAAACAATTTATAAAAACATTAACAGTAGTTAATACTTACAGGTTCAATACTTATTAAAATCATAATTACACATTCATATGACTGAACAATAAACACTTATAGTGTACGCTGTAAAACTGGGATGCATCATCCACATTGTAGAATAAATATGACATTTACAGCTTTGAAAATTCTACACGGATGACAGCAGACTTAATTACATTCGATAGTGAGTTCCTCAGAAGGCAAGCGGACACAGTAAATGATTTATTATAATTCATAGTCCGGTGCAAAGGTATGGCAAGAGTAGTGCTACCTCTTCAAGTGCTCTCTTAGTTTATTAAAAATAATTAAATTACAAAATAGTGATATGTTTAAATTGATATGTATTTATTTAAAATGCATAGCTCATGTGATCGAAGTTGTTCAGTATTGGTACAGTATTCAACCATTTATTAAATTTTCTAAAATGCTATTTCTCATACATACATTCAAAAAAAAATTTGTTCTTAATTTTAGGTGAGGTTTCTGTTTATAAATATCACTAGGACAGGCTGGCACTATTTATCTCATTTTATATAATACACTTAGGCTATGATTAAACATACAAGATTATTAAATGTATGACTAGAGTTGGCGAAAGGGTAAAGCATTCAGTGGTATTCAAAGTTATTGGTAAAGTTTCTAATATTGTATGTGTCGGTTGCAATTTAAACAAACTGTTTCAAACTTTACGGAAATTAATAAGCAATTTGGGATACATATTAGTAAACTGTTGCCAATAAAGTTATCAAAAGAAATATTTAATATTCAGCCATCAAGTAGGCTATACACAACTTGGTTGGTTTAGCATATATTTTCAAAAGATGTTTAATATAAACTCACCAATAATAATTGTATAGCATTTACTCTGTATTAATGAAATGGTTAAATCAACTGGTGACTGGTTTCTGCCGAAATTTCAAAATGGTATGTGATGGCTGTAAGAGATTATTTTAATAAATTGCCGCAGTTTGGCTATCAAACAGTAATGATTTTAAAGAAAGTAATACTTGTAAAGTTGTACTACTTTAAACTTGTAAAGTTGTACTACTTTAATAAATTTACAATAACAAAGACAAATTTAAAATGTTAATCCAATGATACGAAGAAAATCACAGCTGTATTAACGAAGATATATTTTACACTATCAAATAAACGTCAAATTCTTTGACAAAGATTTGACATCAAAGAAATTTGATGATTCTTTGACAATTCTTTGACGAAATAAATCGTTCATCAAACTTTGATCAAACTTTGACGAGTCTTTGACATGTTGTAATCTTTGAAAAAGATTTTAAAATAAGAATAAAGTACTAAAATATTATAGTACGCATTTTTTAGGTAACCTCCTAACCTCAAATTAATATACGTATTTTTCTGTTTTCATTATATTCTTTCTGTTCCTTTACTTTTATATTTTTAATACGATGGCAAAATTGACATAGAGTGTTGAAGCTATACAAACTTTAATTGACTTTCATTATGTTTACTTTATTGTAAAAGTTCATTTACAAGTTTTTTTTAAGATAAGCTTTTGAAATCTTAACATGCTATTATGTGAATTACGATCTTTCAACTGTAATTTTGTTATAATAATAGTTAATAAAATAATAAAAATATTATAATAAACCGAAACATAACCCCAAAATATATCTAATCTTATATATAAAATTCTCGTGTCACAATGTTCGTTCCCGTACTCCTCCGAAACGGCTTGACCGATTCTCATGAAATTTTGTGAGTATATTGAGTAGGTCTGAGAATCGGCTAACATCTATTTTTCATACCCCTTAGTGATAAGGGCTACGCCCCAGTGGCCCTCAAAGTTTCAATGTTAATCTTATGGAAGGTCAATCTTAAGGAAGAAGAAGAAAGATTTCTTTTGTTTTTATAATGGGCACAAAAAACAGCTGTTCGTATGAAAAGCTTAAAACAGCTGATTTTGATCAACAACTGATTTTGATCAAAAACTGAATATAATTTTAGGTTAGGCCTACAATGAACATTTTTTTTTTTTTTTACAATGAACTAAAACACTTGGGCTAATTATTAGTATCAGGTTGATTTGTCTATCCGTGCAAAGCCGGGTCGGGCCAGCTAGTTTAATATAAAAGTTGATCAAAGAATTGGTCAGGTGTAATATGTATTCTTTGACAAATCTTTGTCAAAGATTTCATCAAAGATCTTTGACAAAACTTTGATGAATTATTTGACAAACAACTTTGACATTGTCATATGAACCGAATGTTGTACTACAAAGCAGAGACTTTTTAACTCTATTAAACTAAGAACAACATTTTTCACATTCTATTTTTAATGTAAAACATACCATTTATTTTTATATAAATGTTTTGAATATTTTTTCTGAAACTTCCAATCATATAAATAAAGACGGATATATTTGTATAGTTAAAGTTTTTTCTCAGTAAAGTAACAAAAACGACCGTTTCGTTACATTTAAAAATGTTTGTTTGACTAACCTAATTAATTTTTCCATAATTATTAGTA
>JAGFPH010002968.1:114438-130373 GCA_018207615.1 Philaenus spumarius | reverse complement strand
ATTATTTATGGGGGGAATAATAGCCTGGGGGGTGCCTTTAAAACAATTCTTGAACCTCTTAACATAATTCAAAAATCTATACTTAAAGCTGCATTGCGTAAAGGCCGTTGTTTTTCTACTGAGTCACTTTTTGACGAATTTAAGGTTATGAATCTTAGACAAATTTATGTCAAATCTCTTGCAATTTATATTTTTAAAAACTACCGAGTTATTTTCGAAATTACTGATCATCAACGTTAGACACGCAGCTCAAAGTCACTTGGAATTTTAAATAAAAAATTAAGTAAGACTTTCTCGGTCACGAATTCACATTACATAGCTCATGTTTTATATAGGAATCTACCTGACCACTTACGTATGTTTAATAACTTTAAACTTCAGACATTTAAGAAACATATTACAAATTGGCTTCTGGAATTGGGAAGGGACGGTACTGAGAATGTCATTGTATCCATCTACAGGTAGCAAATATACTTACCCTTGTTTATTGTACTACCTTATCTCTCTCGCTATTATTGATTCTCGTGTGTTGAAGCAGTAACTATTTGTTGACCCGGGTTGTTTTGGTCTGATATGGACTTGGATTCCTCCGTTTGGCACTTCCCACTCTACTCTACCTCTATTGTTTTTATATTATAAAACTTTAATATAGATCAATAAATATATTATGTCTTCCTTGTTGGATTTTTAGGTAAGCGGAGATAATTTACTTGTTTTCAACGATGAACGAGTAATCTACATTCCTTTTAACTACAAAGGATCCTGCAGGGTGAGTGTAGTTTGTCATTTAATTCCGTAAAGGAAGTGTTAAATGAAGTGCGATGTTAAACAATTCCTACAGGGGCTGCTGAAGGAAATTGATTCAACGTGGAATGAATTTGAGAGTTGTTTCGTTCAGCATTCCTGTAACCAGCTAACTGAAATTATGTGCTTGGGGTTGATTTAAAATTTAAATTTTGTAATGATTTTTTACTTTTTTTAAATAGATTTTCTTTTCCCTTGTTTTCAATGATCCCGTAGGCAATTTATTTTAACCTTTTATGACAGAAGCATTAATATAAATTGCATGCTCTAGATATTGAGGATTCTAATGATTTTGTACCTAAACCAAATTAAAATATCAAGTATACATGCATTCTCCAACTTGTTAGTGCTATTTTATTCGTACAAAAAGGTAAATAATAATTTGAATGCTATATTACTGTATATATTAAAGTCTTTATTTGGACAAGCTCTTTTTTCCATACAAATTTATGGAAGTTAACTTTATGTACATTTTAACATTATATTCAAGTAGGGTTTGGTATTCTTACAACTATGTATGTTATAACTGAGTGCCTGTGTTTGTTGTATATCTCTCTCTATATATATAAGATAATCCAAATACCATTCACTCACTGACTCATCACGAAATATCAAAAACCACCGAACGGATTCGAATGAAATTTGGTATGTAGCTGCCTCTAGGGTTGTAAGTGCTCCCTAAGAAAGGTTTTCAAAAATTACAAAATTTTAAGGGGGAGTTTAAGGGTGTCAAAGTTACTAAAAAAAAAAAAAAACACTACACTAAACGGATTGGAATGAAATTTGGTAGATAGCTTCCTCTAGGGCCCTAGGTGTTCCCTAAGAAAGGATTTCAAAAATTTCCACATTTTAGAGGGTTTTGGGGGTCAAAGAAATAACTAAGAAATACATAGTGTAATATATTTATTGATATTTTTGTTTTTTGCTAATATACATTTTACTTTAATTTGTCTATCCGTGCAAAAGAGTGTTATTTTAAGATGCTTATAATGGATCTTTGTTGCATGAATAAATCGATAAGAGAATGTGTATAAAAAATACTTGCTAATGAACTTATGTGTAGTAATTAAACGCTTATAGTTCATGGCGAACTTGGTCGTCCCCTGCTTACTACAACTTACTGTAGGGTCAAAAATATAAAAAAAATAATTCACCTCTGTACCTCAATTAATTGGTTTTTGACAAAAGTGTACCTAAACTTGGAAAAACTCAAGTTTCGGAAAACAGCGAGAAACGAACACATAAACTATTAATCATGATTTATTATAAGGCAATAGCGCCGGAACATAATTTTTTTCTTTTTTTAAGTAAAAATTCTTACCGATATCGTAAACATTTTACAAATATACTGTTGGACAACGAAATGTTTAAACTTTACATTAATACAATACATTTTTTAAATCTTGTTTAGATTTTTGCACGCAGATCCCTTTGAAAAAGAGTCCACCTAAAAGTTAATTTATTTAATAGCAAAAGCCTGTCGCCCTGACAGAACTAACAAAGGACTTTGAGCTTTAAAAATTGCAGGACCTACTTCTGTTGTTGTTTTGTAATAAAATAACATTTTCTTTTGTGACGAATGTATTATTGTATCGTTATTATTGTATACTACGAGTGAGAAGTGAATTGGGACTTAAATTCTTAACCTTTAACGAGTGTCTTAAAGGTGGATTGGAATCGTTGCAAAAACTACTTTATTTTAAAACCAATAGTTTTATACAGGATATGTAAAAATTGAAGATTTTTTATCTAAGTGAAACAACCCCTCTTTGTAAAATAGATATATCGGTAATTAAATAGTAAAATAATCATTTTGTTAAATTTCCAAAAAACGTTGAGAATGACAGTGAACAAGTTGAATCAATTAATTTATACATAAAACATGGCTTCCTATGCAAAACAATGCAACAACAAATACTTTGGATTTCTAATCCTTTGGTCTCTTGTTCAAGTTATTCAAAGTTATTTTTAGAATATCTACTAAGAATGTAAATTGTATCTCATAATCAATGGAAAACGCCCGACAGTTTAAACTAAATTTGAAATCTTTTCCCCTGTTACAAAAATGAATAGCCTACCTCAGAAGAAAACGTTGCAAATGCCCTTTTGAATAAGTGTCTTTTTAATTGAAACATCTGTTATTATTTTCTCTACCATGTGGTGTTGTCTGTTGGTCAATATTCGAACTAAAGAGGAGAATTATTTGTGGATAGCAGAAGTCAACCATATTGTTGTTATCGAACCCACCCGCACGTGTGTCCATAATAATAGAATTACTTAGTATTCAAAGCTACTGCTAGCCGAAGTGTTTTGTTGGTCGGTTAAATGACTGGGCCAACAATGTCTACACCGTCTGCTGAACATTACTATGCTAAAATACACTCACGTACTTAGCAGGTGTCGCAACAGCTGTTAACTCTATTAAAACTTTAGCAAGGGAATATAAGGTCACAGCGATAACACTATTTAGTGTCTTATATTTTGTGCAATTATATTATTCACTACATTCTGCAAGGAACTCTGAGTAAGAGGCAAAAACATATAGCTGTAGAAAGAAATATTAATAGTAATACTAAAATAATAATCATTTCAAATTATAGTTTTAAAATCATGATCTAATTACTTTTGTAATTTTTATTACAATAGCTTGTGTGGCAGGGGCAATGTTTGTTACAATATCGTGTGAGGATGTAACAATGTGTATTAACATATTGTGTGTGGATGTGACAATGTTTATTAGAATATCGTGTTTGGATCTAGTAATGTTTATTACAATATAATTTGTAGCTTTGGTAATGTTTATTACATTATAATTTGTGGCTTTGGCAATGTTTATCACAAAATCATTTGTGGCTTTGGCAATGTTTATTACAATATCATTTGTGGCTGTAGCAATGTTTATTACAATATCATTTGTGGCTTTGGAAATGTTTATTACAATACCGTGTGTGGCTGTGGAGTTAAGTTTTAAAGAGCTTTGTTTATTGATAGCAAAATTAGTTTGTTTATAATTTTGTGGTTTAAGTTCTACTTTAAATATGTATGTAAGTACTGTGTCATGACTGCGAATCACCTTTGTGAGTAGTCATGACTGAGATTAATAAGTAATTTTATTCATAGGGCTTTTCATTTCAACCCATAACAATAAGATACAAAATATTTATCATGTCTAAAGGAAAGAGATCATCTTCCGCTAACCATTTTCCCGACTTCGTGTGGCTTACATCTAACTATCCGGAAAACCGAAAGGAAGTAAATTCATTTGTAACTAAGTGATTAGACGTACAGTTTAATATTTCAATGTTTTGTCTACACAGCATTTGCTTCTTGTCAATAATTGTAATTCGAAACAAAGAGGAATTGGGAGAATTGAATTTCTGACTAAAACTGACATTTGCAAGTTATATTTACAATGCGTTTACCTCAGCTCTTTAACATTACAGTATTCCCGGAACCAAATATTCAAACTTAAGATAAATTGAATGTACAATCTAAAGCATGACAACGTTTTATTTTAGTTGAATGGAATGAGTTGTATGTTCTTGATATTGGGGTAAATTAAGATAGAAAGAGAGTGAGAAAGAGTGTTTACATGTACTTCAGATAGCCCTCAGGGTGATTCTAACTTTTACTTTATTATTTCTGTAACGTTTTATACTAATTCGTTGTAGATTTTCAAAAAATATTTCTCACCTAAGGTTTCAAAATGTATAATATTTCCAAACTTAAAACATACTTAAAATCTCTGATGTTAAGTTACAGATAAATTAGACATTCTCTTAACAAATATATCAAGTGTCCCAAAAGTCCCATTCCCAAATATTATTTTGTAATTAATTTAAATAGACAGATGATTTGCTATGGGGGTTGTTAACATGAACAAAAATTGAGTTTTTTGGTGTATCTTAAATTTCAACCGTCCCCCAAAAATGAGGTATTTTGGGGGTAAGTCGAAAATTTTAAATGAGAACCCCTATTGAGTGACATTTCATTTTAAAGGCCTTGATAAAAGAAGAAGATTGGCGCAAACCGGAGGTCTGTATGTTGACTCTATCCAACATAATGGCCTATCAAAGTTATAAGTTTTCCCCATTTAAATAACATTGAAATGTTAATGATGGCACATATGTTATTTTTTACAAGGGTTTAATCCAGTAGGTCAATCAATCTAAGTTATAAAACATAGTAATTAGTATACATTACTACACTTTCGCCTGATGCAACCTTCCAAATGCTTTGGTATTCATAACTGAGCATGTTTGTCGACTCCTAATAGTAAAAAGTTCAGTACCTGGGAGTTCTAGAGGGCTTAGCTTTACTGTTTTTATACTAATTACTACGTTTTACAAATTAGATTGAGTGACTTACTATATGAAATCCTTGTAAAAAATAACAGAATCCTTGTAAATAAGGTGTCACTCAATAGGAGTTATCTTTTAAAATTTTCGACTTACCCCCAAAATACCCCATTTTTCAGAGAAAAATTTACGATACGTGAAAAAACTCAAATTTTGTTCATGCTAACAATCCCCAAAGCAAATCTGTCTTTTTCCATTAATAATAAAAAAAAAAAAAAAATAGGGCTGGGACTTTTGGGACACATGGTATAATAATGATGATTTAAAAACATAACCATAAAAATCAAATACAAAACATTTTTGAATTTCCTGTATCCATATTTAGATTCTTGTTCTGATCTGTTAGTTTTAGCGATATCCAGGAGAGCAGATTAGTGCAGTGGTTAAAGGCGTTCGTAAGCTCACAAGAGAGTTTCGAAGTTTCGAACCTAGTCACTGGCGTTAGATTTAATTACAGTCAACGCTTTATTATTCTAACATAAAAGTGAATAAGAAAAGCAAAATCGAATAGTAATAAAATAATGATAAACAAAATACTGATATTTAGGTTCGTCTTTGATATAGGATATACGTAAAAATAGCATTACACATTTACTACATCGTCTCACTTAAATATGTTTTCAGCATTGGTTTTGAATCTAAATTGTAAATATAAGTAATAATATAAATAAACATAAACTAAGGGAGACCAATGCGTGCTCCGCACTAAGACACCTGATGGAACTTTTTAAAAACATATGTCATGTTGTATTTATTATAAAGGCGTAGGATTAATAATAACCTCAAAACTAAGAAGGTAAAAAATGTTAAATGTTCAAATGAAATTATTGCGTACCTTTATGTTATAAAAAAGGTTATTACCAGTAAGGCTCAGGTCTATACTTAATCAAAAACCTAAAACAAGATATAAATATAAATAATTGTTTCATACTTTGAAAACAGCTGTTAATATTGGTTACTCACTATCAATTACTGTATATTATCAATAAATAGGCCTACTATTAATTTATAATATGTCTTATTTATTTTTAATTAGGATGTAACATACTTTTTTCCTAATTTTAAATTCCATACCGCAAGTTTTTTATGAGTTTTTGTGTGTTGAAACATGTGTTTTCTCAGTCTAGGCCTAACTTAAAATATTATTGACACATACAAATCTTTTTGTAAAACATGTGGATTGTATCTTTAATGTATCTATTTGCCTACTTAGTAACTTCAAAGGTGGTAGGTATGTAAAAGAATTTCAGAGTTTACAAAGGCGAAAAGAGCTACTTAGCGCATTTTTGCAGCCATAAGACCTAGCTCATTCCATTTCTGACGTCAAAAAACCCCTATATGCCAATTTTCATCAAATCGTTGGAGCCGTTAGCGATATCCCGAAATAAATTTATATCCTACAAGAATTTCTCGTTTAATAAGAAAAGATAATAACATCTCTCTCTATACACAAACAATTTCAGAATTGGTACATATATTTGGTTCTTGTGTAAATAGGGACTTGGGACCAATGGTCGTTGAAGAAATTTACTATATCAATATTTAAAACATTGCACTGGATTAAAAGTGATTAAAACAGGTCATACATTTCTCTTTTAGATTCTTAGAAATATGTGTATGTTTTTACAAAGTAAGAAAACAATAATGTAATGCAAACATAACAATTAATTAATTATTTGAAATAACTGCAAAGGATTTTTGTATACTCTAATTTTCTACCAAGTAAGTACTTAGACTCTTTCGTTTGGAATTAGTCAACAATAACACAATTCTTTACTACGGTACGGAAAAAAACTATATAAATGATTTTATTGCTTATTTTATTGTTTAATTTTTTTTTTAATTGCTGATGTTTAAATTAATCACAATATATTATGAAGCCTGCAGAGCGTAAAATGTTTTTCAGAAATTGGAAAAAGAAGCCACAACAATTTAAAGTTTTAATTTAATTTCTAAATACATTTTATGTTAATGCAATTTCGTATAATTCTGTATACATATAAAGATAAAGTACTATACATTACTTGGTACAACGCATCTCTTTCTTTGTCTAGCTTATTTATTCCTCTATTATCTAGATCAATCAACTCATTCAATTCAACAAGACAGAACGTTTGTTTGATTCTTGGAACACAGTAATGTACGAGTACATGAGAATGAAGAGGCAAAAGAAACGCATTATCAATAGAAGTTGCAAACTGCAGCTTTAACAAGACATTCGATTCACCCAGTTTGCTTGTGTTTCAAATTACAATAATTGGACTGTTTAAAACTATTATATATTTCATTCGTGTAGACAGTTTCATGTAAATGTTTAATCACTTCAAATGTCAATGAAGGAACTAAGAACATTATTTTGTATAAGCACGGAACGAATTATTTTAGTATATAGATTAGAGGTCCTGCGGCTGCCATGGTCATTTCTGTATAGATAAATTCAAACTACACTAACATCAATTGACTTCACTTGGATTTGAACTGGTACGTCGTACAGCAAATTACAAAATGATATCACAGAAGGACGCCTTTTTTGACATAAATAATTATGTTTTTTAGATAGTCTTATAATTATGGTTATTTTGTGAATTACATCTGTTTTAAGAATCATGTTTGGTTAGTATAAAAGTCACAATCGTATTAAATAACAATGAGTTACCTTATATAGATTCATCCTTATATAGATTATTAGTCAGCATAATGTTAACATTGTAGGTTACAGACTAATTTAAAAGAGTCAACATTGTGCTTGATAACTCAAAAGGATTTATAATAAACGATACCAGAAACTGGCACACACTTTCTTACAATCATATTTAAATTATTAAGCAGATTCACTGCGACTTCATAATTGTATTAAAGTAGGAGATACATTAAAGTAGGAGAATAATTAATAAATATTATTATTATTATTATTATTATTATTATTAGCTGAATGAGAATTTTTAGAAAGATGCGATTTTTTGAATAAGGTAGGTACATTAAGGTCTACAAATAAGCCAAATTTTATAAAAATCGTTATAACCGTTTTTTAATACAAAAATAATAACTGTTTTTTTTTTTTTGGGGGGGGGGTTTGGCTAAAAAGGGGGTTATTTTTTTTTTAATTTTAAAACTATTTTTTCATGCATCTATACAGGCCTAATTGACATGTTTGGTGCAAATTTGTTCGCAATCGATCGAATAGTTTTATCTCTAAAATTTTATACATACAGACAGGCAGACATTTTCTAAAAACCACATTTTTACACTCAGGGTGTCCCAAAACGGATATTTCCACAAAAATCTCAACATCGATTTTCTTTGTGATCACTATACTTTATACTATAGTATAGTGAGAAAGAAAAAAGTTTACCTGTGACTCAAAAAATGTAATTTTTCGGTAGAGCCAATAACTGTTAACAATTCCTGTTGATTGCAAATACATTTCAAGCATTATACTATACAGCTTTCCCCTCCTTGTATTCCTTTTTATTTTTATGTTTTAGACCAATTACACAGTTACTAAAATTAAGATCAAAATTATATAGAATTGATGTGGGAAATAGTACTTCTCCAGAAAATTTAATATATTATTTTATTTTGTAATTTTCCTTTAATTACTTTCAGATAGTAAATCTGTTCCTTACTAAAGCAATTTAAGCAAAGCAATCTGTTAAGTAAAGCAATTTAGCTTCTTCATATTTGGCACTAATTGCTTCATTTAGACGATACTGTCATACTTTGTCTGGTTCAGCTATTAATTGGAAGCCATTTGCTGCTAGGCATTACAGCTAGAATGTACTGATATTAGCTGTATTTTGAGGTAATGCATTACTAAACAGTTAGAAGCTTGCAATTACCTTAATATCAGAGTAAAAATGTACGTTAAGTCCAAGTACGTCAATTAAACTGAGGTAATCTAATCATGATAGAGGTACACTATCTGATGTTGCATGGCATCATTAGGTTTCGGAAGAGTTTTCAATAACAAATTAACTGACAATAGTTTGTAGATATACATTGAAACAAAATTAGTGATATGATTAGATTTAAAAATGAGATAAAATTGATACTTACTTCGTTTACACATCAATTTAATAAGAAATCATCCTTAGTACACCCATTTTGAAATAAATCAAGCTCGAATTTGATTAGCACGAAAAAGTCATATGTTATACAATTTTGGATGTAACAAGTCATCAACTCAATAATAATTGTGATGATACTTTGAAAATCATTTAAAAGTATCATCAATCTAGGAAAAGTGATAACAAGTGATGCATCATGGTTGTATTCTTATGATCAGGAAACTAAGCTCCAATAAATGTAAAGAGTTCACCGAGCAGAAGAAACCTCGAACGACCAAATCAAAATTTAAAGCAATGATGATTGTTTTTTTCTACATCCAAAATTATCCAACATTGTGTTCTCAAAAGTGATGTGCACATAAATGAGGTACTTGAAGGTGAACTGTGATCAACTCTACAACCTTGAGGTCCTAACTACTCTTCGAGAATAGTTAAGAAAGTGACCGGAATTGTGGAAAAACAAGTATGGACTCTTCATCAGGTGAAATAAATACTAAATGTACTGTTACAGAAGCCCTACTATTAAATATCCACTTTATTTCCTTTATTGTAAAATTATCATTAAAATACCCCTTGTCACGAAAATTTAAATTTAAATTTGCATAAATGCTGTGGTACTTCCCTCCCTCATTTACGGCCAGTAAGAAATATTTTTCTGTTTGTTCAGTATTAATTTACTTAATTAATAGAAATATTCCAAGTGAATTTCAAGTAAACGTTTCCTTAAACCTACTACATGTTTGTCTCCTACATTGTCTGCACTAAAAGATATCAGCTTGGGCAACCTTATCAGTCAGTATTTTAAGTAGCCTATTTATCTTACATACAAATACCTTAAATACATATTTAATATGGAGCTTTAATGTAAATAAATACACCTTATCAAGACGTGTTTCAATGTACACCGCATAATTTTGAGTGTTTAACGGCAAACCCTATGTTGTTTCAACTGTGTTATACTCACGATATCCCCAAATTTGATCTAAATAGCAAACTTTGCCCGTTGAACTGCTTTAAAACAAGTTAATTTTATAAATAATGACACCTGTCCTGCTTACAATATATAAACTTAGACCAAATACTGTTTATGGCAGCTTTTGACGAATACAGTTTTACCTTGTAATGATTTTCAAATAACAAATTTGGGGTTAAATCTAACCCTAGGTTACAATTTCAGTAGATTTGTTGCCAAACTTCCAATTTTGTTTAACTGCCAACTAACCGCCCTTGTTAATACCATTACTTTTGACTTGGATATATTTACTTTTAAATTCCATGTAATGCAATAAGTTTCTAATTTATCCATATAGCCTGTAAGCCCTCTGGCGTTGGTGACATTATTACCAGATTGTCACCATAAAGTAGTAAACTAACCCATTGTCTCAGTGTGTCTTTGTCAGTTTTACATGAGCCACATAATATTTAATAACACATTTACTTTTTAATATCACATTATCTTTTTGGGATTGTTGAACTTTTTTTAGTAACTACATTTCTTGTTCCAAAATATTTATAAAATAAATACAATCATAAAATGTACTCAATATTCAGAGGTGCTGAAAAGTCCGTAGGCACCCCTGTAAATGTTTAGTGAATGGGTAGAGAAAAGCCAAATTAATAAAAAGTTTATAAGACCTAAAATTTTACTTTTTATGTATGGATGTTTCTTTTCGCTACCCACTCACTAAAGAGTTACAGGGTTGTCTCCGGACATTTCAGCATCCTTGTATAATACCAATAGTAAAATAAAACACACATTATAATGAATTAATTATAACTCGTGGTTTTTACGGAATTAGCAGTGCACCACATTAGAATATTAAACTATTTGTTATCACTTGATTATAGAGCATATTACGGTAGTAAGATTGAACTGTGTGGGAAAACATAAAATACTAATAATAAAAAAAATAATGTGGTTTCGCTATTTAAGCATTTATAAAATACTAAATTAACTACAGTACAATTAAGCAAAGAAAAATATTAAGTACTGGCACTTAAATTGGACATTTAAAAAACGTCCGATAATGTACTGTATTGTAAAAGGGTTATTTTAGCGCTATTTTTTACACGACGGATTTGTTTTTGTTCAAAGACCTGCAACACATAACAAGTAATTTACATTTCAACTATTACGTTGTTCGTTAGTAGATGACGTAACACAACATTTTCTGCTTTGATATAACTAATTGATAATAAAATGTACAAAACAAACAGTCACTTCTTTTTACTTTTTTGATTCGTCCTGACCTCTGCTGCCCTAGGCCTAAATATGCAGCTGTAAACTAAACTTAGTTTACCTTCATTTCTGAAATAGAAAATAAGATTGGAATGTGAGCATAATTTTCGAGAATATCTGAACTATGTAATCAATATATTAGGCCATACAAACAGTAATCCAAAATGACAGTATCAATACCAAATTTGTCCAATATACCAAATTTGTCCCAAAATATATTTAAAAGATTCTGTATATTGGAATAGAGCGGAAAGCATGCTATATAAACATTTCCCTAAAACCCTAATTATAACAAACTATTTCCTAAAATCATGTTGCCGATTGGTGTTTCTGGTTAAACCTGGTGGTTATAATCACCTGAAATATTCGTTGCAGATTGCAATTAGTTGCTATTAGTTGGTAATTAATATACAAATTGTCTGAAATTCACTTGGCTGTTATATATATATATATATATATATTACAACGGATATTAGCCGTTGTAAGGCGGGAAAAATCGGTTTTTATATTAAATTATAAAATTCGATGTTTTCAAGGCAGGACTTCGGTGAGTGTCAATTTTTAGTCAAAAATACAAGTTAAATCAGAGCAAGGCTTATCTCCCAAGATGAATCTTGATCTAGGACACGTCAAGAAAGGAAATCTGACTTAGCCTGAAAGTAGCTGAGTTTTAGGGGAATAAAGGAATCCAGGAATTTTATGCATTTGTAATTTTCATGGTTTAATACGTAGCGCTAAACGCGTGAGTTACGGCCGTGTGAATTTCAAATCGTAAAAAGTAACACTACCAAAGTAAACAGGGGTTAAAGTTAAGGGAAAAGTTCAATTTAACTCGAAACTGAAAAAGTCAGACATTTTTGGAATCTACATAAGTAGAAAAAAATAAAAGGTTAAATAAGAAAAAGTCAAATTTTTGAAAATAAAAAAGTTAGCTTAAGTGTCAAATTTCACACACCCTAAAAAGGGAGAAATAATTAAAATCAAAGGTTTTCACTCACAAGAGTTATTAGAGAATGAATAGTTCTGTGTAAAAAAGGGAACAAAAAGTAAAATTAAATTAAGATAAAATAGTGAGAGTTTTCACGCCTTTTAAAGTAATAAAAGTTGAATTTTTGAATTTTAAATAATAATAAAGTAAAGAGATTTAGGGTTAGATTAACATTGTATCGTTAGGAAACCAGTAACTTAAATATTTTTCGCGTAGTAAATAAAAAAACCCCAAAGAACTTTTTTGCGATTGTAGGCTAAGTCCCAGAAGAGAAAAAATAAGTAAAAATGGTGAAAAGTGTTAGAACTGTACAGGTGTTAAAGACAATCGGCGTAAACAAACAAAAAAGACTTTGAACGCGAAAGACAGTCGCGGAAGTCGCGGAAAAGCGTAGACGTGTAGCGCACGCGTAAAAATCACAGTACAGACACGATTCAAAAACGTACGGATAGCCAAAAACAATCTGGAAAATGTGAAAAAGGAAAATTAAGGAAAAATGAAAAGGAAAAAAGATACAGCGAGAAATCAAAAACAAGTAAGATGCAATGGCCAAAGTGGAAGGGATGAAGTCGCGGTTACAGAAAGGGGCGTCAACTAACAACCAAATTACCCAGGGAAATTGGTGTTTTCCAGGAAAATGGAAGGAAAAGAAAAGAAGAAAATTAGATAAAATTAACCAGTGCGAATTTAGACATATTTCTAGACCAAAAAAGTTAATACAAAAGGAAAATTAGCATACTGAAAAAATGAGGGAAAGGGCATGTAAGAAATGACGTCACGAAGTGTATAAAGGCTTGAACGCGGAAAATCCAAGGACTCACTCTAGATTCAAATTGTTACGAATGTAGACTTCACGTCACTCTGCAGCAAATATTATTCTACCAGTTCGTATACTACGTGTTATGCTAAAAAACCTTAGTATCACGAGCACTACTATTATATTTTTTCTTCGTTAAACTTAAACAACTTTCAAATATAAACTACAAGTCAGAAGTTGTTCTTCAGGAGTAACTCTACGGCCTATCCAAATGAGTTAATGCAAAAATAACTCTATTTGGCGATACTGAGACGACATAGGCAATCCTTCAGGACATGATCTTCTAAACGGAACTTCACTTCTCACGAACCAAGGAAGAAATAGGATCAACTGTAACTCTACTAGATTCTACCAGATCTGCTCTTCAAGTACATCTGTAGCCATCATATCAACCCAACAACTTTAAATCAGAAAATCTAGGCTACCAGACACAGCATCATATCAGCTCCAGCACCAGCCCATCAACATAGCGGCATCCATCACGGAAAACCGGAGGTGAAAAACGCTGAATTAAGGTCTGTGTAAACGAGAATACGTTGTCCCCCATTTTAATTAATTGCCTGAGTAAATTCAATAAAAATATTTAAAAGTACTGGTTGAGATAGGTTAGTTTCAAATTAAATTCAAATCATAAATTAAATAAATGTAAATTCGATATTCCCTAAATTTAAATAATAAATGTAAATAAATTAAATTCAAATAAATTAAAATTAAATTGATTATAAAATTAGACTGTCTGCCAAGAATATTAGAAATTAGAATTATAGGTTTAACATTAATATTGGATAGAAATTGTATGTACAAGCAGACGGTGAGAAAAGTGAGTTGTTTATGTTTAATTTTGAAAAAGTTTTAGTTTTGAATAAATTAATTATTAATTTTTATACTGAAATACTGAGAGTAATCAATTACCTGTTTATGGTTATCCATTCATGATAATTTCCTTTATTAGAAATAGTCTAATAAATGTGTTTAGCTGTAGAAATAATCAAAGCACAAATAAGGTAAGTTATAAGGGCTGTTCCACTGTTCTCATTTCCGTGAGATCAAAAATAATCAAGAGTTCTCGTAAATTAAATTCAGAGCTAGTAAACTTATTAATTTCTGGAAGCTATTTTAAAGTGTTAGAGTCAGTCGAAATACTTATAGAAATAGGTATCAGACACCCAGTTGCATCACCTAAGCTAAAGATAAAATTTTTGCTAAAGGCTTCCAGTAGGTGTTGTAACTTATTATACAACAAAAGAACACGTTGAATTGTTCCGTTGTAATATATATATATATATATATTTATATATATATATATATATTTTTTAAAACATTTTTGTAAGTTAATTGCTTACATATTAGTGGAAAATCTACTCGTTGTGTGCAATAGTTATTTGCGTTAGGGTGCAAAGTTGAGTTTGTCGCACGAGGTAAACTTTTGACAAGTTTATCGAATGTGACAAATTAAACTTTGCACCCTGATACACACAACGTTTTACTACAGCTACATTTTAAATTATTGTTTTAGTTTTTAGAAAGATCTGTTTTACAGAGGTTAGTTTCATAACAATCAAAATTTTCAAAACATACACCACATCAGCTGTTTGAAAAGTATTGCTTTACCGCACGCCAGCTGTTTAGTCATGCGGAAAAGTAAAACAAAGAGATATAATTACTTGACGCTGAACACATGCAGTTTAGTTTGCGTACTGCTGTGTTTGTGGAAAATTGCACTTTATTATAAACGGTTGTAGGAAAATGTTTATAGTACTAACATTTTTAAAATACTTACATTGTCAATCGTCTTTGTTTCTGTTTAAAACTGAGATCGTAGTTTAATAATAACTAATAGTTCTGTGAAGAGTAGACCTGGCTGGTTGAAATAACAAATGTGGTTTTGAGCTTAGGTTAAAAATAGTGTGCCAGTAAGAAGTAAGTAGAAGGTTTAGCCAGTGAAACATTATTTTTGCAATTTCCGCGATTCCGGGGTTTCTAGTTCTCGTTTTTTTCTTTTCTTGAGCTTTAACTGCTAAATATTTTCTTGAGCTTTAACTGCAAAAGATTTTATTTTAGGGGACATTGTGTTTTATTTAGGTTAATAACGCGTAAGGTAGCTAAAAATATCGCGTTATTGAAGGAAAACATAGAATTAAATATTTACATCCATACATAACTAAAGCTTAACAATGCATTTACAGTTCCATATCATATTCCAAAATTAATTAGAAATAATAAACAAACGATGTTAAAGCGTCGTGATAGTGATCTCAACCAATGTACCAACACCAATGTACCCATGCTGTCCAACTTTAATTTTTTGTATGTCCTTTATCGTCGAAAGGTTTTATTTGTTACATCTCATTTTGTAATTGAAGTAAAGCTAAGTCAAATACTTTTATGGAATAATAATTTATAAGTATACAGTTCAATTCTTTGATTTATTCTCTACACTTTCTTATAATAATATGTCATTTTTGGGCAAAGAATATAGTATTCCTAAATTACTATTCAAAGTAGGCCTAGTTTTGTTAGCAGTCTTGTAGTATAAACATAAAAACTGGTGTTTTCAAAATAAGAAATTTGAAATTAATAAATATTTTTATACGGTTCTATTTAGAACTAAATTGCGAAACTTTGTTACATTTATGAAAAATTTTACAACAAATTTGTACTA
>JAGFPH010002968.1:65388-83123 GCA_018207615.1 Philaenus spumarius | reverse complement strand
GACTTAACGCCTCGTACTTGACATGGGTATGACATGGGTTTACCCCTCGCACTGGTTAGTGAAAGGACCAACACTTTTACCATTATTTAATGCTATAGGCCAACGTAAGTGTGTAATGGTAATTCAAAAGATGGCACTTAACAGATTTGTTAGGTTAGTCTAGCACCCAGAATCTTTGTCCGCCTTTACGAAATATTTTTGTGGTCGACCCTTCGTTGGATTGTAGTGTAGCCGGACTCTCAGTCCTACAATCAACAAATAGAGACATTATAGTCTGTCCGCTCGTTCGTGATACCTGACTTCTCAGAACTCAACGCCCCCTCCACTAGTTTGCCAACGGCAGGCCGGTAAGCGGGTAGGGAGGGGGCATTGAGTTCCAAAAAGTCTGGTATCTCGGCCGAGCGGACAGACTATAAAGAACCAGAGCAAGTGTACAAAAAATTGAAAAACGTGCCACCGGTTCTGTTCTCAGTTTCAACAACCGCCAACTATCGCATTTTTAATATTGAAGCACTCTCTTTTCCACCTCTTTTATTGAAACTAGTTTTGTTAAACAAAAATATAGCAATATAGGAAGCATGCCAATAGATATGGGGTTTAATAACAACATATAATTAATTTAATTACAATATATTAAATTATTATTTTTTGTAAATTGATTAAATAAGTTATTTATATAATACAAATATACTGTGCCTGTGAATTTAAATGGTTAAATTTTTACAATATATTAAATTAATCTTTTTTGTAAATTGATTAAATAAGTTACTTATATAATACAAATATACTGTGCCTGTGAATTTATATTCACATTAGTAATTATTTAGGAAGTTTTCAAACGATACCAATCGGGTACATAGGCTACCACAAATAAAAAATAGTACATAAACAAAGTATATTTTCCTAAGCTAGTATGACAGCGTACAAAATTGTAACCATGGTGAATCGTAACTGAATATGTGAAATATGATATATTTATGTTGTAGATTGCAATGCTAATTCCTCTCTATCTATTGACAATCTATGTGGTTTTGTCTCCAGTGAGTTGCTATAGAATAAAACGTCAAGGTGAGCAATTTATTTTAAACATTCTTTACTTAGAAATAAAAAAATGTTCACTTATTCAATGTTGTGAAATATCGTTAGTTTTAGGCCCTTTTCACACCGAAGATGCAAGACGCAAGATGCAATAATGAAATTGCTTTCACACCAAAGATGCATGTGCTACTTGCATCTTTTGTTTATATCCAATGTCTCAGTTTAGTTTAGTGCTTGAGTTTGAAAGATCAATACTCAATCATCCGACTCTTCAGACGAGGCGATTATAGTTCTGGCTTGTGCAGTCAGAAGAAGACGAAGACAAAGCCGGAATTGTTTGATTCGAATTTTTGTGCCAGGGCCTTCCATGATTTCTCTTAATCATCCCTGTTTGCGTATCCTTACTTGTAGTATAAAATATTGTTGAAGGATTGTCTTCAACTGTTTTAACAAAGGCTACGTTGAAGTTATCCGTGTTGGGTAACATAGTTGAAGGGTGAATGGAAGTTTCGTACTTGGAATACAACTTTACAATTGAACGTCTGAAATGAAACTGAAAAGAAACTGTGCGAGTCAAGCAAACTTGCAACGGTGTGAGTCACATATTTCCAAGAGTCGGGCCAGTATGCGATCAGCACAACAAAGGTGCACGCTGAAATCTTCAGCCAGCAGGTCCTTAAGGGTCTACTCCAGTAAACGAGAAAGCAACCGGAAATGCAAGCACCTCTCACTATATCCCTATCTAAATAGTGCAATTTCTTGCGCTGACATTGCCTCATTTCAAACCATTTTATAAGTCTATCTTTTGTAATTGAGTGTTGAAAAAAAACTGAATATTCTTTGTAAAATTTCGGATCCGGCTTGAAAATTATTTTTCATTATAATTTTTTTATTGTGTTAGGAAAAAAAATCTAACTTTGTACTCACAAAATGTCAAATTACATAACAAATTTAAAAAAATGTAAATTGCAAGACGGATGGGTATTGTGACTGTGCTTAAAATGAGACCTTGCAAACAATTTTATGATAAATAGTAAACGAAATAAATGGTTTGAAATATAACATTGCTCTTATGGGATAAAAATCCAAGATGGCAGCCACTACAGCAGACCCTTAAGAGGCAAATGTGTCTTGCATTAAGGATGTTAGGCGGACTTGCATGTTCAGTGTGAAACCTTGCATGTTCAATTACATGGTCTGGTGTTTATGATGCATGCATCCTGGATGCATCCATCTTTTGACCTCTGTACAGTTCTATAAGTATCAAAACTATATTGATCAGAATGAAAAATATTTAAAAAATTGCAACAATGTATTCCTGAACGCAAAATATTATCTAATATATGAATGTAATTATTTATTCAGTAGGTCATTAGAAAACAATATTTATTCAAGCGTTATTTTTCTACTTAAATAATATGGCAATACTATCGTTATTTTAAAGTCAAATATTACTTTATTAAGTACTAGTTATTACAGATAATCGCGAATTTCACTAGCAGATATTAATAAATGAATTAAAGGAATATCGGGGCTTCCTATTACACGCAGTTAAAAAAAGATTTTAGATCCAACTGTACTCTCCATAACGCATATTATGAGTTTCGTCCAAATAAAGTCTTATTACGCTTTCCCATGAAATATGAAGAGCATAACTTAAATTTTTGTAATGCCATTTAAAAAATTATAAACAAATCTTCACACATAACATACTTAGTAATTTATCATTGTAAATAATAGTAAAATTACAAACTAGCTATACTGTTTAGTTTTTCAAGTTAACTTTCACTGGAAGATGAGGGTGTCTTCAACATAAATATTATGTTACAAACAGAGATATGACAAATTATTAATAAACAAGAAACTTATATATTAATTCGCTAATAAATCTTTATCGGTCCATTACGTAGTTATTTTTTAAAAAATAAAGTAAAAAAAAGTGTTATTTAAAAGTTTTACACTACAGATTTAAAAACAAATATAAACGTTTAGGCGTATAAAAACTATGCCATGTTATTTAAACGGGAGAACATTTTTATAGGAACCAACCCTTAGTTTGGGAAAACCAGTTAACGTGGGTTCATGGATAATGTATCAATTTGAAGCCCAAACATTCCAATATTAGTCCAAAAATATAAAATATATAATTTCATCCTTTTAAATTGATTTACAAAAAAAAAAAAAAAAAAAATTAGGTCCTAAATTTTCCCATGTTATTTATATTTGAGAATTGTTTCTAGATACTTGCCCCTAGTTTGAGAGAACCATCCTACGTGATTCTTAATGTGTAACTTTTTTATACAATAAAATCAGTACGCCTTGTAGCACTTATACATAATTTTGGTTCATGTAGAGATTTCTTTCGGGAGCTAGGAATATTGACACTTCTAGAATGTATATTTTTCAAGTAATATTGTACATAAAATACAAGTGTCAGACCACGTTGAATAAGGATGTACATGATTATGGTACCCGATTAAGAAGCTACTTACGACTAGGCCAACACAGGCTCAGTAAACACAGAAAGCTACCACCCCAAGCTGGTGTGCAACTAATAAATAAATTACCAGAAAGCTTGAAAAATATTCAAAATTATAACATATTTAAAAAAAGACTTAGACGACTTTTGTTATCTGAATCTTTTTACTTGATGGAGGAGTTTATTGAACAAGAGTATTACTGAGTCCTGAGTTATCCCTGTGGTTGGGTATTGAAGTTGGTAAGGAGCAAACTTTAGTAGTTATTGATTGTAAAAATTTGATTTGTTTGTAGTAATTAATTGTAATACTTTTTGATTTTTTAACTGTTGCTTTAAATGTCCTTAAATTAATTACTTTTAGTAATTGTAATGTTCTTGTGCTATTTAAAAACATGGATAGTTGTTGGACTTTAATTTTTTTAATGTTTTGAGATTGTATGTTAATGTTGATAATTTTAGTTTTTTTAATTATGAAGTGTTTAATACAAACTAGTGTTTTGTTCTGAAGACAAATAAAATAAAAATAGAAATCCATCTTACGCTCATACGTTTTCATAATGGTAGGTTTAAAGCTTAATACTTATCATACTCTGCAAAAATTTCAAATGAGTCATTTTGTTACTTTAAAGTAATATATAAAGTAAATAACTTTAAACAGTTGCTGTGGCGAGTTTAAAGCAATTTTGTATTTTTAACACTGACAGAAAGTTGATAAAAGCTTTGACATATTTTCCTTTACAGTAGACAACACATGTACCCTTAATGAAATAATTATTAAACCTGTATAAGAGTGTTCGTTTTTAAATCCTAAAAGATGTAAACTTATTTTTGGAAATTCGCTCTAATAACGTCAGGGTTTCATCTACGTGGACTTTTGTTCAACGGTAAAATATTTATAAAAAACATATGACGAAATACCCAAATTAAAAAAAGTAAATATCAAAATGTTTGACTTGTGTACAGGACATAGCATAAATGCGTGTAGGCTATTAACATTTTTATCTATGAGATAATATTCTCATATAAAGAACTACACGATAAACTTAGGCTTACAGAAATACCTTTAGTTACGTTATTAATGTTCAAAAGCGGTTAATGTAGTGAAGCACGAGTATACATTTATAGTTCACATTTATATTATAATTACTTTGAGTAAGTTGTCTTCAGTCCGTATTTGTGGGTCTGGTTACAGCGCTGTTTCACCGAACACTGTCGGTTTCGTCAGGCTTGTACTAACTCTACACACAATTAGAGTATAATACGACACAGTCATATATAAAAATGTTTGTGGCCACTTTATTTAGGTTGTTCCTTTCCCGCTGCAGGTAGAACACATGCCCTACTTTCAGTGTCTTACTTGAAGCGGGACAGGGACAACGTAAATAATGTGGCCACAGACATTTTTATTTTTATATACTATGTTTATGAAGAGTTATACTCGATTTTGTGAATTGTTAAGTGGCATGTGTTAAGTTTGTGTATGCTAGTACAAGCCAGACGAAGCCGACAATGTTCGGCGAAACAGCGCTGTAGCTAGGCCTACAGATACGGACTGAAAACAATTTACTCAAGGTAATAATAGTATATTCAACAGTCCAAGGCAACACATAATATTCTAAAAATCACATTTATAATCTTGTGAGTTCAGTATTTACCTGATAACACGATTTCCCATTTCCTTCATTATTTCAAACCTCCTTCTGAGAGTAGTATTATACGTCCGGAATACATGGTTTACTAGCACAAGTGATTGTGGACTCTTGTTTTGATTACAAATGATTTTGAAAATAATTATGTTTTATAGATGGAAGCAAGAACAACTCTTGTACCACGCCTTACTATAAACTCGGGACCTGCGTTCCATTAAAAGAATGCCCTTCTCTCATGAATTTAATGGTGAATCACAAGAGCAACAAGGAGGCAGTTCAACTAGTCTACAAGTCCATCTGCTACTTTAAACAAGGAAAACCGTCTGTGTGTTGTAAGACTGAGAATACTGGAGTGGTTAGTAAGTTCCCGGGGACAGATGTGTGCGGCTTGTCCACTGTACAGCATGAGCGTGTAGTAGGAGGTCAGCCTTCTGCTTTAGGTAAGGTGATTATACTAAGGTTATTCAATTCAAATATCCTATAATATTAAATGAACAATATTTATTTATGTGTACCGTACATTTGATCCCCGGTCCATTTCTAAGGATTTTTTTGAAACTTTGGCAATTGGGGCTTTTTAATACAAAAAATTCATTGGTCAAGGTTTACTTTTCCGAATAAAATATTTTTCTCTTTTGTAGACCAGTTTTCCTTAGTTCGTGAAAATATATAACCTCCCTTAGTCTTCCGATTGCATATATACATTTTTCATTCTTTCCTTAATATGTACAATTTATCCAACAAAACATCTAAATACAAGCGATCTTAAAGTGTGTCTCAAATCGAATGTTGAACAGTTAGCGCTATAAACATAATTTTATTTTAATTCAGTTTATATAATTCATGTTTCAACTATTGTTACATATATAAAAAAAAGTAATAAACAGCTAGAATTGGGCCGTAAAAATCAACATTTTGTCTAAATGCAAAATGGAATAAGACAATTTTACAGTATGTAATAATTTATGACACTGTTACCTTAATTTAGATCCGTCGTGTGACTTTCCTTCTGTTGTGATATTAAATTACGTGTGGTGTTATTACTTCCTGTATTTTATAAATGAGTATCAGAAGTGAATAAATAAATTATACAAAATATTTTGTAAATGTTGAGTATTATCATTACACGCAACTCAGTTATGCTCCAAAAAGCGCTAAAAATCAAGTTTCCCGCATATTTTAATTTGTTACTCTTATGACAACAAACCAAACCAGACTCCTAATTATTTCCCGAACCAAAGCAAAAATTAAAAACTAACTTTTGAGGTGCAAAGAGTATATTTTACCTTATAAGAAAATAATCGAAATGCAATTATTTTTATTTCCTACGTATAACTTAAGAGTAATTGCCCTAAGTTTCTAGTTTCATAGCAAATTTACGAATAATTATTTATTTTTAACTGTAGCTACCCCATTTCAGCTATTAGACTCAAGTAATCGAAATAAAAATGTTTTCTTCTTGAACATCTCCTAAGAATAATATATATGGAATTCATATTTATTTTTTAGGGGCAGTTACCATACTTTAATCCCTTAGGCGGTAGTGACCAAAATTTGATTCGTTTAATTTTTCTTAGAAACATTTACGAAATAAATGTACAAAATTTCAGCAAGCTTCTAGGGAAGTAAAATATTCAATAGTTGTATTCCCGTTTATATTACATATAATTTATTCGAACAACATGTGACCAGTCTGGGATCATTTAAAATTTGGAAGATCGTACTTATCGAATGCACATATCAATCCTAAATTAAAACAACATTATTTTCCAACTTTTAGGAACAAGCCAACCAAATTGCCGGGATCCTTTAGTTAATCACTTACAAGAGGTTAAATTCAATTATTTATTTTAAATCCAGTAAAATAGAAAACGAATAATAAGTTGTTTATTCATGAAAAGATTACATGCCGTTAAATTGAAAATGTATATGCCCTTAGACGAAAACGTATACGCTTTAAATCATATTACATTTAAATTCAAAACAAAACAAAAACCCTGCGTTTTTATTTTAAACAACACAAAAAAATCCCTGCCTTACTATTAAAAATAAAACAATTGAAAATCCTCCCTTTTATTTAACTATGCAAATTTTAATTTATCATCTGCAATTCTTAATAACAATACATGTGTACATCTGAAATAAGGTCCAATTTTATCTTATAGTAGTAGCTACAAATTTTGTTTAATTAAATGGTTCCAATAAAAGTTTAAATACTATATAGATTTTGGTCTTTAAGAATAAATTATGTTTTTCTGTTGGCCAAAGTTGCTTATATATATATTAAAAAATAACAATTTCCATAAAAAATAGCTTTATTATAATTAATTACTTATAGTTCACATAATAAATGTGAGGGAACCAAAAAAATTTTCACATAACAAACAATTGGGCACAATTTTAGCCCTTTATTTTCATGGGAATTGGTTTAGACTAGTAAGTATTAGAAATAATTTTTACTTAGCTCGCTTTTGTGGACATTCATTATTATGTCAAATTTAACTGCCCGTTATTCAAACGGTCTATGCGTGCGTAGGGAAACACATGCAATTTGGATCATAAATAGGCCTACCCACAGACTTTTATTATGTATATAAATAGATACGTCGTATCTACTTGTAAAATGGCTTTTTGACCCATTGCAGGTAGACTATCTGTATTAATAGCAGCATGGAGAATTGTTTAAAGAATTTATTTGCTTGGTTCGTACAGGTTGGAAACACATTCCAATTAGTCTATTTTAAAATGGGTTTTACCATTTTCTGCGATAATACAGACTAAGTATAATGGTATTTGGTTCTCAATATTATCCATCAGTTTAAATTCGATTAAACCTTTGGTAAAAGTTTGATTTTGTGTTATACATTATTGTGTTATCCTTTGCTAAATTATTCTAATTTTCTATGCAGGATCATGGCCATGGATTGCAATTTTAGGATACAGAACTGCTAAAAATAAGTCTATAGCCTGGTTATGTGGAGGGACTTTAGTTTCTGAGAAGTATGTAGTGACAGCTGCTCATTGCGTGGTGAACACCGGCACGAAGATTCTGTAAGTACCTATAATACATCTTAATTCGGGTATGTTTAGTTAAATTCTGAACGTACTAGGTAGTTGGACACAATTATTACTTGACTCGTACATCATTTCTGAATGAATGCCAGAAATGTCTGTCCTTTTTTTGATAAAACAAATTGGCTGCTTTTATGTCCTAAAAGAATAGTAAACAATATAAAAGCTGCTATTAAACTTGAGTACGTAGTTTCCAATAACAGTAAACCTTCTGAATTTATAGTTTTTCCTCTGACAAGATGTTAAAACTATAGCCATCTAAGCGGAAAACCAAGTGGAGATCAGCTTTTTTAGTTAGTGAAATAGTCCTGAGGTATTCCAGTGAAATATTATTTATACATTAAAAATGATTCTAGTAGAATTTCAGGTTAGACTTATTTGTATCTTGTATTTTAGAACCGTCGTTCGACTAGGAGAATTGGATATTAACAAGAGCGATGACGGGGCGTCACCAAAAGACATCAGGGTCAAAGAAGTTGTCCCTCATGAACACTTTACCTGGTCACGACTGACTATAGATATAGCACTAGTCAAACTGGTGGATAAAGTAGAATTTACAAGTACGTATTATATTAAATAACATTTGAAGGCCGCTTTTCAATTTGTAATAGAGCGTCCAGCTATTGTATTGTAACACTACGTCATACAAATTGTGTGTCATACACCTCGATGCTTCCAGCGTTCGATTGGTTGTTGGAGCTTCTCCGAAACATCAAATCTTTTTATACTCTATTATGCGGCGGTGATGTTACTCAGTTTAAATAAGTAGTGAAGATTTTATTTATTTAAAAGTAAAGTAGAAGAACAATACTACTGACAAACAAAATTATAATGCGTTTAGCTTAAAATACAGAAAAAAAGAATAACTATATCAGAGCCATTATTGAGGTTATGATCATATGATGCATCTGAATACATAACTAAAGAGATTTGCACTTACATAAACAAAATTTAAAAAAATAAATAAAAAACAGAAATAGAAAAGAAAGAGCAAAGTTGTCGGACTTAGCACATCGACATCTGTCATTGAGAAAAGATTAAAAAACACACACATATATATGTATCTATTATAAACTTATATAAACACAAATAAATACAAATGTTTATATGTGTACGAAATACTGAGGACGTTCTAATAAAATAATTTGCAAGTATAAAACAAAGGTTCGCCCTCCCTCATACTCATCAGCCAAAGATTTAATCCCTTTGAAAAAACCTATTCTATTGAATATTCAATTATATTTTTTTGGCACTTTATTAAACAATTTTGAAGCAATATGCATGTAGAAATTAGTACAACAGGTTATATTTGTGATGGGAACATAAAAATAATTTTTATTCATAAAGACCATGTGTATGGATTTTTTAATAATATTATTTTTACCACTTTTCCTAAGGAAATATTAAGAACTAAAGGTAAAACCGCCAATTTCTGAAATAATGGTCATGAAGGGTTCTGAACTGGCAAGAAAAAACATAGGAAAAACAAAGGAAACAATATACAGGCATGCACACAATTCAAACTATTATCTTTAATTGTAGCCTTGAATCAACACTGTACATCTAAATAAGAGATACTCTAATAAACTAAAACTCCTATAATGTTTTGTGTACATTATGTGTAGTATTTATATCTTCGATTAAATTTGTCTCTTTTACTGTAATGTAAATGTTTTATTGCAGATCAAATAAGACCCATCTGTTTGCCCTTTGCGGATGAGCTCAGGTATAATCTGTTTGCCGGGTACACCCCCTTTCTGGCTGGCTGGGGTTCGTTATCAAACAGTAAGTACAAGTAATTTGGTCATTGCGTGAAATGCATTTTGTGTAATTAAAAATTTGTATTGTTTAATTTAGTTATACGTAAAAGAAAATACGTAATTCTTCACATACTTTCTGCCTTCTTGAGGCACTTTACTGAAACCCAGTTTCTGTACTCCCTCCTAAAAGACTGGTGAGGTCAGTCAAATTGCAAACACTTACTGCACAGAGTTTTTGAAGTCATCAATTAACTGGCTTGCTAGGGAGCACTTTATTTGCTGTATTGTGGTTGGTCGATTTCTTACAAGCTTAAATCAACGATCAGTTTTTGCGCGGTACCAGCAAAGCGCTTTCTAGTAATGCTGTGTAGAATGTTTTGAATTATCTAAGGTTTACAGTAAAATTAAGCATTCCATGTCTCACCTTTGATAAAATATTACATTCAAGTGAGTTTTACTGTGTGAGAAAGACGTACACATGTTTTTCATATTAAAATACAAGTTTTGAACTTATTGCAGATAAACAACTGTTGATGAATTTCGTTGGATTTTAGAATTTTCATATTTATAATGCAGATGTATGACCGTATTCATATCCAGTAAGAACTTCTATTGACATCAACGTAAAACAAATTAAAACAGAACGTAAGCTCGGTTATGTTTGCTGAAATTGGAACAACGGAAAGCTCAGATGGCAGAAAAGCTAGCGCGGGTTCGCGAATGCAGAACTACGGTAGCATTGTCGCGAAATGGTGCTTAGGCTACTTTTTAATTGGATCTTGTATCTTACATTGCTGCTTCTAACACTTAAACTTAAACTGAACTTATTAGAAAAAAAGTTTTTTAAATAATAAAATGACCACAGTTTCTCATAAAAAAACGTTTTTAGTGAAACGCCTTTCGATGTCCAAGACATTAACATCAGCGACGCATATAGTTTACACACTTTAACTAAACTAGTTATCTATTGTTGAATCGTGGTTTTTGAACTTCGAGGCCGTTTCGACATTTTATAGTATTTCGTTTTTAACCTTTTTAATATTTTGGATATATAACTTTAGGCCCATGTTCAAAAATTCTATTTCATTATTGATAGAATAAAACTTTAACCATACAATCTCACAACTAATACGCTTATGACCCCAAACGCGTTTCAACGTAAAATTCGCCATCTTTAGTGATTCACAAGCTGCAATAATCAAACAATAATAACAACCCATAATAATCTAACTATTTTATAAAATTTTCCTTAATGAAATTTCAAAAAATTTCTGACTTTAAAGAGTTCCACTATATGTTTTTGTTGTTGTTATATTTACTTACCGAATATAATTTTTTTCTTAAGCGCTCGATTGTCTTTACATGTTTGTGTCTCACGACAGTCATTATTTGTTCGTCTTTTGTATTTAATTCTTAGAAAATTTAATTATCTATGTCTTTTGTAATTTTTAAGTGAAGTTCTAAAGCTCGTAATTTAATTAATTTATTTGAAAAACTAGCTAATTTTTCATTGCCTTTTTTTTCATTTAAATTGTTACTTATTGGAGTATTTATTTACCATACACTCTTTGAACATACACTTTTCTTGAGTACATACTTGAAAACTATAATGGTCGGATAACAATCTCTCGTTTAATAACTTTAACTTACTTAACTAGTTCAGATCACTTGACTTGAGTGCCTTATTAATCAAATTTAACCTGGATCTGGACTTATGTGAACAAACAATTATAGATAATAAAATGAACACTAATTTGTTTTTGTGAGAAACGGTGTTAAATTGATTATTTATATAACATTGGCGCTTTGCTTACAGGTGGACCAACAAGTGCAGCACTACAAGAAGTACAGATAGACGTGACAGACATTTACTCATGTATGTATTCTTATCTGAACGAGTCCGGAGTTACGATAGACGAGAAAGTGATATGTGCTGGAAGGACTGGGAAGGATGCTTGTCGGGTAAGTTTAGGAGATGAATGCTGAATAGACTTGAATAACTCATGACGAGCCGTTTGACTGAACCGAATTTAGTTCAGAGATCTATAATATTGTAATCCACCAAATGAATGGCTCATTCCTGTATGAAAAGTAAAAATAAACGAGTTGTTTCTTAAGCCCCTCAAGCATTTAGTCTGTTGAAGAATCTAGACTCTCAATAGGTGTCCGTGTTTTACCTCGTTTGATTTATGGTTGCATTCTATTAAGCAAACCACAGATAAATACAATTTATATGTTTGGTTTTTAATATGCTTTGAATACATTTCTTTTTGAATTTCATACTTTATAAGTGTTAAATAATAGTATTAGTGTTTTATTAATTTAAAATATTTGTTACATTTGTGTTGTGATCGTTGTATTTTGCAGAACAATTATATTAAAAAACAATTACAGTTTTAGGTTGACTTGCATTAATAACTCACATATTTTGTTTGTGTATTTTACTAGGTTTGAATATTTTGAATACACGGTGATTTTATTGAAAACTTACCACCTCTAATATGTAAAAAATGGTAAGGGATGTACAAAATCTTAACTCGAATCAGTTCTTCATCGCCTTGCGGAATCTTAGAAAACACATTTGCAAAATTCCCAAAACCCTGCCCCTTATATACCACCACCTACTCAAAAATGTGTAATGGAAACGTCTGGCATCAAATTGAAGCCCCTTTAAAACGATGCATTTCCGTGGCTAGAAAATGAAAATCAGCTAACACATTCTGTACGACCAAAAATGGTATTTTGTAAGGTATTTTTCTAACATTGCAATATTAAAAGACGGAAAGAGTTATGCAAAATCTGATCCGGGATGAGTAGGTAAACTTCAGGGGAACCTTAGAACAAATACATATCTGTAGTAAAGTAGTCAATCATCAGGTCACCAATCACAACATCAGGTCACAATCATTAATTCAAAACGTAATGAAGTACTGAATTACTGAACTAGTTCATTTTACTCCTCTACCCCTAGATTGCATACTCTACCCCGTAAAGTCTAAACATATGGTTGTGAACTTTTTTTCTGAAAGAACTCTAAGATAAAAGCCGATTTGTTCATGCTCCTATGTACAACATTAAGATGATCTTACACAATAAAAACTTTGTTAAGTATTGTAGAAGCTCGTTTTAGGCCATTTTGTCTATCATTTGTGAACTGTTAGTATCATCAGCTGATTTAACAGGTTCAAAAATATAATACAATTTAAGGTTAATCATAGCTTTTCAAATATGTTACCAACTCAAACTATTCTTATTTATATAGTGTAATGAGCTTAAAAGAGGGCTGGGACTTTAATGTATTGAACTAATTAGTTTATGACTCTAAGTAAAATTATTTACATCATTTCAGCGATTGTTATACTATTTTTTAGCCGAAAACAGCTAATTTAATATGATAACTTTTTTCTGTTAATATAGAAATCTCGAAGTATTCTGGCTACCAAGATTATCTGTTTTGAAAATTATAGATTTCTCTTTATGGAGCTATTTAAAAAATGCACATAATTTAAAGATAAGTTAAAGATTTTCTGACACAAAAACGTCCGTTAGAAATATTTACAAAATTGACTTTGGGTCGTTCCACAGTAACGTAAAAGTACATTTCCAAAAGTAGGCGTTTATATCTTACGAGATTTATAAATTATTGTAACATTTATATCTTTTTTTTGTTCAAGTTATTTGTGTGTGTTTCAGTAAATTTTCTATGCATAGTTTATGAAACTATTATATATTTCTCTAGTTCCCAAACTAATGTATATTCTTTCGGTGAGAAAGTAGTAAATTAAGATTGACAATATGATGTTAAACGTATTGGTGTTTCCCCAGGGTGACTCAGGAGGGCCACTAATGTTACCAAGAGGACAGAACTTCTATTTGATCGGAGTAGTGTCGTATGGATTCAAGTGTGCAGAACCTGGCTATCCTGGTATATATACTCGTGTCACAGAGTTTGTGGATTGGATAGCTAATAATATTGTTAATCTATAATAGTGGATGTGAGTTTTTGTTTTACTATAATCAATATAAGCATATATACTGATGTCATCGTATATTTATTTATTCACCATTCCTTTATTTTCCTCACTGTATTTGTAGAAATTCATTAAGTACCGCTTGTAAAAGTAGTTTAATACATTTGTAGACTTGGTGAAGCAAGGAAAGATCTATTGAATATTTTGTAGCATAGTGCATAATAAAGGAATTCTACATCACACAAGGTCACTTGGTAAGAGAGTGGTGGAAGTATGGCAGTGTAACAGGGAGAAACAGGTCGGTCCGTTACTCTAGTTGTTAGTTGAGGCTATGGGTGTTCCGGTGAGTGTCGTTGTTTTGTGATGAAGTCTTTTTTTTTAACAAAACAGTGATTCTGTAACCAGCAGGCTGTTAATCTTGTAAAACGTTATCTGAAGATATTCTGCGAAACGTATCTTCCACAGAATTTTTCTTAAGCAGCGATGAAGAGTATTCACCCCTAATGGGTGCTGTAAATATGCCGAAATTCCGACATAGGTCAGAGTTAAATCCCGGAGGGATTGACCAAAACCTATTAATGTCAGCCGAGTCACTGTATGATGTCCTATTTCCCGTTTATTTGTAGTCGGAACTTCCTTTTATGAAGTAGGTAACAAACAGTGACTGTGGCCTCCAATCGCGGGTGTGTTATGTGAGATAACTTTCTTTAGCCCAGATTAGAGCAATTTGTCGATTCAGAGGACATTTGGTTTGAGCAGGACGGATTCAGAGGACATTTGGTTTGAGCAGGACGGAGCTACATCTCACAATGCACGCCGTACCTTGCGATTAAAACAGAGATGTTCTAAAGTGACTCGTGTTTTTCAGAAGCGATATTGCGTGGACAGCTCGCTTACCCGCGTATTCTCTATGCGAATTTTGCTACTTCTGTCTCAAACTATTGAAGCACTTAATTATACCATTTCATAACAGAGGAAGTTGATGCTATTACCATAGAGATGACTAATAAAGTGATTGAAAAGCTCCGAGAACGGCTTCGGGAGTTGCCGCCAATAATGGCCGCCATTGGAGCAATGATATTTTCAAAACCTAATGGAAATAAACTAAACTAAAGTAAATTTCGAGAAGAGGTCTTTGTAAAACAATTATGTTATTTTTTTTGCTTTTATTATTATTATTTTTTTTTGGTGTTACTCCATTCTGTTTTTTTGCTTTTAAAAACGTGTTACTAAATACTTGTAGACAGTCAATGTGGTATGTGTTACTCCATTTTGCCAAAAAATGTAGCATGTGTTACTTCATTCTGCAAAACAATGTAATATGTGCTATTCAATTCTGCCAAACAATGTAATATTGTTATTTCATTCTGCCAAATAATGTAGTATGTGTTACTCCATTCTGCCAAACAATGAAGTATGTGTTATTTTATTTTGCCTAACAATGTGGTATGTGTTACTTCATTCTGCCAAACAATATAATATGTGTTACTCCATTCTGCTAAACAATGTAGTATTGTTATTTCATTATGCCAAATAATGTAGTATGTGTTACTACATTCTGTCAAAACAAAGTAGTATGTGTTACTCCATTCTGCCAAACAATGTAGTATGAGTTATTTCATTCTGACAAACAATGTAGTAGGTTTAACTTCATTCTGCCAAACAATGTAGTATGTGTTACTTTATTCTGCCAAACATTGTAGTATGTGTTTCTCCATACTGCCAAACAATGTAGTATTGTTATTTCATAATGCCAAATAATGTAGTATGTGTTACTCCATTCTGTCAAAACAAAGTAGTATGTGTTACTTCATTCTGCCAAACAATGTAGTATGTGTTACTCCATTCTGCCAAACAATCTAGTAATTTCATTCTGACAAACAATGTAGTAGGTGTAACTTCATTCTGCCAAACAATTTAGTATTTTTTTTTATGTTACTTTATTCTGCCAAACAATGTAGTATCTGTTTCTCCATGCTGCCAAACAATGTAGTATTTTTATTGTTTCATTCCGCCAAACAATGTAATATGTGTTATTCAATTCTGTTAAACAATGTAGTATGTGTAATTTCATTCTGCCAAACAAAGTAGTATGTGTTATTTCATTCTGCCAAACAATGTAGCATATGTTACTCCATTCTGTCAAACACAATAGTATGTGTTCAAAAATAATAATAAATACTTTTATAAAGTTGTGAGATTCGTTTTATGCTAAGTGATAATTTGTATATGTACAAATTAAACACACGGTATGGTTTTAGGTTTATAGAAACTTGTGTACAACGTAGAGGTTTTCTACAAAACCTCGTACTGTAAAAATGTGAAGCTTCAAATTTCACAAGTTAAATTAGTATGTCAATTACCGTACGAACCGAATATAACTATTATATTTCAATCACCTGATTAGGTTAACATGTTTCAATACAGTTTGATTAACTAATGAAGTTGACTTAAGTTACTTCACTGGCGAAACCTTTAGAAAATTCGGGACGTTTTTACTACAAAGTGAAATTTACTGGAATCGTTTATAAATTGCGTGTAATGCTAACGCTTAATATTTACATGATATTCTAACACGGTCTATTGAGCCGCTTGTTCGGGAAGAAAATTTTACAACGGTATTCCCCTTTCAAGAAATTTACTAACTTGATGTGCTCCAAGTTCGGGAACACCAAGGCTCTAGATCGGTTGCAAAATAATTTAATATGACCTACTGGAAGAAATAGACTATCTTTTTTGTCTGGCCTAGGTGATATAACTGGTTGTCGAATATTCAGATGTCTAAATAGCACGACTACAAAAACTCTCAAAATTAATCTTCCAGTAATCAAAACTTAATTTACTTTTAATTAAGCTCAGTTTAGAACAAACAATTTATTTCTACTTTTAATCAACCTCAATGTAGTGAGCATAGTGGAACTGACCTTGTAAATAATTTTATTTGTGCTGATATTTTAATAACTTAACATTGTGATAATACTTAAAACACTAGGAAATATTGTGATGGAATATGCAAACAATATGTAAGTGAAAACTAAAACATTTTTAATCTGATTTATATTCAAATTTAAAAAACAGACATTAAAAAATTCTTTATTTGTTAGAATCTTTCCAACAAATACAATTTTTAAACAAATTCATTTAATTTTACTTTGCTTAATTTACTTAGGCAGAACGCATTTCTTACTCTACTGGCTTTCAATACTTTTTATTTAATTAACTCCATTTGAATTTACTTTTTTTTTTGGTAAAAGTTGTATTACTCAATTTATTTTAATTTAGCTTTACTTTAATTTAAATATTTACTACTTTTTAAATAAACAACAAGAAATCAATCAAATAATCATCCTACCTAAGCCAGTATATTCAATAAATCTTTATGAATTTAATCAGGCAAATTTATTTGAGACAATAATGTAATGACTCTTTTCACAGACCTTATGTACGCTTACGTTGGCTGTCTTGACGGTGCTGTTGCTGTCCGAGTGAGCTGCAGGTTGACTAGCAGGGTTGAGTCGCTCTCGTTGGTTGCGGTCTCGCTCCTGAAATTGGGTACAGTTGAACAGCGTGCTGTGGTCTCTTGCGTGTTGCTATGTTAAAGTTGTATTCTTGCTGAATTACAGGTGTCTGATGATTAAAGATGTCTTCTTGAAGTCCGGTTCAAGCGTTGTTAGTAACTCATGACCGTAGGATCGCTAGTTGATATCCTGAAGTTAGAGTAATGAAGTCAATTTGTCACTTCAATAAAGTCTTCTTATGTTCAATA
>JAGFPH010002968.1:50196-65288 GCA_018207615.1 Philaenus spumarius | reverse complement strand
AGATCAGGATTGTTTTAATACCAAAGAACGCGAGAGAAGCAAGTTTCTACGAGCCGAACTTGTAAAGTCTGCTTTGTACACTTTATTTATTAAGGTTTAATACTTTTCTAGAAGTTCATTTCGGATCCGAAATCGTGACACTAATCTAAACATTTAAATGCAAAGCTGATCTTGTTACACATTAAATTGCATTGGCTTTTACGCTTTCTGGCTTTTATGTGTTTTGTTAGAACATAAACTCCAACACTAAGAAAAGGTACCTTAACGTGATGTCGTTGAATTTTAACAGAACAGTTCCTTAAGGTGTCCGGGCAAGGTCCAATTAAAAGTTACTGTACACTTTACAACGTTTAATTGTAAAATGCGTTCAATGAAACTGTTATTTTTAATTTTTACCTATCCAAAGATTTGTAATTAATTTTCCCTATTACAATTTTGTATTTGCTCAGATAAACTGAAATCACTTATCTTATGAAGCCTTGTATATTTTAGTTTATTTTGTTTTCTATGGCCACGTTCAAATCTTAATCCAACATACATCTGGCATAATATCAATTTAACTTTCTACCCGAGAATTGATTTAGAAAGTAAAATTTAGAATGGGCTATCGTATATGCATTCTGTAAGTTTGTATGCGTTATGGATATATACATTGTGATTTTTATAAGTGGGCTACCATTGGTATCTCAGAAACTAAAAAAGTTATAACAAACTTTAAATGGGGGACCTACGTTTTTTCTTGTATTACAAATACAATATTAAAATTTCCATAAACTCAGCCATTTTCCAATATGGCGGACAACTTAATTTTTTCAAATGGAAACCCCTATTTTTTATGTTGAATTTGAATTTTGGACACAAATTTAAGACATTATTTTCTATTTTTTCCTAAACAAACCCGTTTATGAAATAAAGCCTCTCAAACATTTCCTATTTTGTGTGATTTTTTTAATTGGGCCACAATTGGGATCTCAGAAAGTATTAATTTTCCAGCAAACTTTAAATGGGGAACCTTTTCTTGTTTTTGAGAAATTAAAAGATAAAAATGTAGTTAAAATATTTCTAAATGGCAGCCATTTTCCAATATATATGTAACTAGGGAAAATAATGTATTTTTATATTTAAGATTTTAGAAATACCTACCAAATTACTGGTCTATACATACATACGCATTGTGGTTCCCGAAATTTCGTGCAATTAAAAAAAAAATATAGCAATAGATTAGGTAAATAATGTAATACGTGAAACATTTTGAGTACGCAGCTATTTTGGTTTGGGAAAACAGAAGGTTTCTTATATTTTCTTTTGTTTTTTTGTATTGATTTTGTGATTTTTGTGTGCATTTAGCAAAAAATCTTTCTTTGTCAGCGCCTAACATCCTTTGGGGGACCACCTACCAAATTTAAGGTCTGTAGGCATTGTGGTTTCAGAGATGTGACTATTTGATTGCTTTATACATAGATTTAAGATTTTTTATAATCTTCAAGATTAGGCGGTTCAGTCCTATACCACAAAGCACATTAGTCAGATGGTATGATCTGTATAAATGTAAAGAAGAAGTTGTCCTCTGTATTTAGACCGAAGGGGCTACTGCTTCGTTTATGATTTTACACCTTTATTTGCATCAACTTTGTTTCCATATAATTGCATGATTTAATTTGGAAACAGCTTTGAATTTTTTGAAGCTTGGTTTGTTTTTTTGTTCTTGGTGAGCAAAGTGGTTTGATCGGTCTCCAAGTTTGCTTCAGGCGAAAAGAAAATAAATCTAGTAAATAAATTCAAATATGTAAAACATCAAACAAAATTATAAAATACATTTTGTAATTTTTTATTAGTTGAACTGCCGTAAAATACACTAGTATGTTACTTCCTTAAATCGTAAAGGAAATACATTTCGCTAATCCTCGCAGACTGTTTGTACATTATTTACAATTTGATTACCTAGTTTATGTTTTTGCTAGAATATACAGTTTTTCAATACTGCAAGACGATTTGAGTACTTCTAACACTTTAGAGTGGGTAACAGTTGAGTACTGAAGTAGGTCTCGAGAATGGAGGAACTCCGAAAGGCGTCGACGAACGCAAATGAAAGGGTTAAGCTAGGATTGGCGGAAAATTGTACTCAAACTGACTATATTTAAAAGTTTAGTTTAAATGTGTACATACTACATACCTCTAAGACCATTTAGTTTAAGTCTCTTTATTTTAAAATAAATGGTATCTTGATTTATACTTTTCCTGAATTATAAACAAATAGTTCAACACCAAAAAATTGGGCTTAATTAACGTTTAGTTGGCTGATTTAAATTTTGCTATTTTAAATGGGATAATTGGATTAACGAGTTTGTAAGTTTGAATAAGTAGGGACAAGGTTGCTTTTTTAAAATAGTTTCCAATTTAGTAAAAATATAATTCCTTTTCCTTACTGTCTTTTTTAAATAAAAAAAAGAACTTTGTTTAAAAGAACACGAACACTTTTAATTAATGATCTTACAATGATAATATTTTCCAGGAAACTCCGCCTGCAGTAATGACTTGAAAAGCAAAATACATATTTCATAAGTCTGGATATAAATGATTCTTTTCTAAGAGAAAATAACAATACATGTTTACGTCTGTTTACTTCAAACAGTGTATACCTGTTCTGCTTACTTTTGTGTCGGCAGTGTATTTATTGTTATTTAGTGCTCTCTTTTAATTTATCGAAAAGGGGTCCTCCATAATCGCCTTTCTGGAGCAGCCTAATTGCCTTCTTTATCGTACATAGTTATTCCCTAACATTACTTCTGTCTCACCTCCACTGTGTTTGTAACTGATTATACTTTCAGCCATAAGCCACCATTGATCGGTCTTAATATAGAGTTAAACATATTTAGTTTTTAATTTTCGGCTTAAAAGTTTAAAATTTAAAAAAGGTGGTTTTCGAAAATTTCAAGGTTATTTAGTTCCTTTATACAAATAGATTAGATAAATAATATGTTTAAGTTCGTAAGTACTTTGGAAGAATGTTTCTTATTTTTCGTTGTTTTAGAAAGCATCTTTAATTAACGAGGTCTTTAATAAATTTCAGGTCTGTACGCATTGTGGTTCCAGAAATTTCGTGATTATTTTATTCTTTTATGTATATATAAAATATTTCAATTAGCTATTAATTGTAACTAAATGTAGAACACTTTGCAAATGTTTTATAAACTATGCATAGATAGGACATGTGAAATAATCATCAAACTATATAAGTATTACTGCTTGATACCCATGTTTATGCGTGATTTCTTACCCATAATATTTAAATTATCTGGACTGCGGTTTTCTATCGGTTCCACATTTTCAAGATATAAATTGCATTTGTCAAAATGAAAACATAAAAATGATAAATTACTGTGTTCTGATTGTTTTATTATTTTGTACAAAGGAAGAGAGAGTCATAATGAGGTACAGTATCCTCAGACTAGGAACGTGTATGGCCTAATGGGAGTGCCATCCCTTCCAATTCTTCAAGAACCTGCCTCGGCAGTACAATCAATTTCACAAAAATGAGGTTCAAAAATTGTATTTGTATTTAACTAAGGAAGTTACAACTCCATAACGGATTGCGTATCACTTTCTTATAGTTTTACCTGCTCCTTTCAGACACACTACAAGATTGCGGCTACTGTACTTGATTGCTTTAATAAAGAGGGCAATGTACGGTACTTCCAAAACAAGAAGATATCCACTTGACGTATAATATCTTTAATATGTAACTTTGGTAGCTACATAAACCTTCCCTTTCCTACAACCTGTATTACAAATGAAGATTGCAGGAGGAAGCAAGCGGAGGTAAATATTGACGTGTTACATAAAGGGGATGTTAGATTATCTATATAACATGGTAGCTTTGTGACATTAATAGAACACTTCACATTGACAGACAGACAGCATTGCATTCCTACAATAGTATGAGTGTATCTAAACGTCAGAACACATTCAGCACGTGATATGTTTATATTGGAATTGAATGGGTTGTGTTGTGTTTTGCCTGTTGTTATCGTAGATTGCGATAGTGCAGTTGGCAAGAAGGCGGTTTGTGCCTTTGTAGGTTTGAACACTGCTATTAATATAGTTTTTGTTTATGTAAGTTAGTGAAAGCAAATATGTTATTAGTCTTAAAGGTCAAAACAAACTAGCAACCACAAAAAATAAAATAACTTAATAAATAAGTTTGTTCTTAATATTTGTTTGACTAACGTCCTTTCTTTAGGAGCAGCGTTTAGCACAAGTAAACTAAACAACAGTATCTAGGTTCGAACCTACGCTACTGTTTTGGAGGTATCAACTATAGCAGACTGGACGAGCGCTTTTATTCTCTCAGCCACTCTGCTCTATTCTGGAATACTCCTGATATTTAGACAACTATGAGAAACTTTATCTTCAAAGTTGAAGTATAGTTGTTGGATTTCATTAACTTTAATATTTTGAGTTTTCGGTGGCCATCTTGAAACCGCTATTGTTTAATTAACTTTAAATGGGAAAGATATGATGTTCCCATTAATCGTCCACTACTACATTTATACATAATGCATATAAAGTTCATGTGTACAATGTTTCCCACTATTTTTCAGTTCTATGTATTATTTATAAAATGTGGTTTTGAGCGATATCTCCCTTAATTCATCAAAATTAATTATTCAAGCATCATTTTAAAGCTTATGTTCCCCGCTATTGAAGAAAAATAGCTTAAAATTCATGTTTTCGTTACAAAAATGTATTAAAACAGTTTTATATTATACTTCATAAGGTTCCTATTGAAAGGCGCCATCTATTAACAATCTGTTTAACTAACATGAGAGCTGTAAGTTAGATTGTTTTCATTATATATCTCGCAAATCAATCAAATTAAATCAATGTAAAGCGTTATACATTTTTATAAACCGTTATTTTATAAACCAACGTAAATAAATAAACGTAGCCTAATTAACTGATTTAAATCAACGTATTAATACAGGTAAGTGTAGGAATACTCCGAACTTGCGAAATATTTGCACGGGTCAGCTAGTTACGTTTAATCATAATGGTAGAACAATACTCTAAACAAACAAAAGTATAATGCATTTAGCTTAAACGAAAAACCTAGGTCCCTCTATGGGGCTTTCTAAAAACGTTGTTGCAATATGTTTGTTAATACATTTTTCAGTTTTCAAAGTGGAATTTATAGATCAAGAATTTTTGTATCCGGATTTAGTAAGAACATATATACAAATGTTTTAAGTGCAATTAACAACTCAGGTAAAAATTGGATTGAAGTTATACAATGTTAAATGATGTGTCAAATGTCACATTTCTTACTTAAAATGGTAATTTAAAGATAGTTTCAAGATAGCCGCTAAAAATATAAAATACAACTAATACAAAATCTAATGTATTATAACGACGAAAACCAACTTTCAAATTTCCGTTCTCTAGATATAAAAAGAATTCTAGACTTTACTGTATACAGTTGTTCTATAAATCGTCTTACAATAAGGTTGGAACTTAACATCGGTAGTCTAATGTACAGCCACCGTATTTTATCATAAGAATAATGCAATGAGTTTTAAAATTATTTTTATATTATGCTTGGCACTTTATTCTTAAAGCCAAACTATTTCAATAGACGACAATACTACTTACGCATGCTGAATAAGTACGCATGCTTACCTTTACCGAGCTCATTGTATTTTACATAGTCATAAGTCCTTTAATTCTTGGTTGAAATTTGTCTCATTTAACTATTCCTTCTCTACTATGATGTTTAAAATGTTCAACACCTTTGTTTCTAAATAACTCAAAGATATTCTAAACATGTATTTTATTTTCTGTCGTTGCACAATGCCTTTCTATTTACGTATTCTAATTCGTACTAATTTCAAATTGCTTGTATTTAACAGGTATGCATATTCTGTATGAACTTTAGGGGTTAAAGTAATTAGTTCAGGGTGTTGTCAAAACATTCCAGGTATGTTAGTTAACTAGTTACGTAGGGTTATTTAGCATGTTTATGTTTATCAACCTGTGTGCATGTGTAGACATTGTGAGGCTGGTCACTTAACCAGCTAACGTAAACATTCTGGTATGTACATAATAAACTGAACATTTTGTCTTTACATTACCTTAATCACCTCTTCATAATTAACTAGTTGAAGTGCGAGTTAAAAAATAAACACCTCTTCTAAAATTATTAATTTTTGAAAATGATAACAATAATATAAAAGACAAATAAATACTTAACTTTTCGTATACTATTTATTGCTAATACTGCTAAATACTAGGGAATGACACTGCTACCAAGCTACACTGGAAGTAGCATGTCAGAAAAAAGAATGTAGAAAGAAATAAACATGCATTTTAGGAAGATGTACTGTTTACTTGGGAGAAACTCAGAATTTTATATAACACAACAAACGGAAAAAATATCGACTGGCAAATAATAAAACCAATGTGGACTTTTGTATTACAGCTGTGGGGATGCACACAGACTAAATGACAAATGTAAGAAGACAAATGTTAATATCGTACAATCATTTCAGAACAAGGTTCTGCGGAGGATTGTTAATGCACCATGGTTCATCCGTAATGGCAGTCTTCATCGAGAAGATTAACACCGTCGCAGAAGAAATCAAGCGTATGCAAACACAGACTTCTACAACACGCGAATGCTGAAATTAATTGTCTACTAAACTACCTCTGGTGAGACGCACCGGTTGAAAAGGACGAAACCTTTAGTACTTTTTTAAGTGCATGTAATTAATAACTGATTTAAAGGGCGTATAGTTATGAGATGAGGATCGGTGGGTGAAATTCCAGCAAACAGTGACAATTAATATTAAATATTCATTGCTTGATAGGCTTTCATGTATAGTTGTAATTAAATATGATAATTTTTTTAATGATAGCTAGCTTTTATGATTCACACTCTTATATCGGATCCTATGGTTTGGCATTAGATTTGATCATAGTATATTATTTAGTCGTTTGTAACCCTTAGAATATCAAGAAAAAGCGAAATGGACACATGTTACCATCATGCGTGTAATTGTAAGTAAACGTTCCATAAAAATCTGATAAGATAATGATGCTCATTTGAAATAAAATACGAGTTATCATTCCTTTTCTTGAAAATTTTGCTATGTAGGCCTACACTGTAACAAAAATATTTTAAATACTGCATTAAAATTATAACAACTGAAATATTAGTTGCACAAATGTCTACTTAAAAACTACGACAAATTTTTCGAGTGTTTAAAAGCATTGAATATCCACCTTTATTTACCAAAATAAAACGGTAAATATGTTGAAGTTTTAACACTTAACTTGTAACAGAGTCTTAACGTCGGCATAATTTTCTACAGGCTTGATCTACCTGTCTGTGTTTTGTGCAGAATGCATCTTCGCTTTTATATCCCTTATCACGTAGACTAAAGGGTAGCACCAAAGGGTTATATGTATACTGTACTTAGATAGGGAAAATATAGACTAAATGTAGGTTAAACCTCATAGATAACTGTACCTTCATTTTATACAAAACGTGACTGAAATAAATGTTTACAGCTAAGTACGTATCATTGCAAAGATATTAAGTTTTTAGATAAAGTTAATTATATTGTGTTGGGGGTTTTAGATCTCAACAATTTTTTTCTCTGTATTACTATATTCCAGTTGGACTAATAATTAAGAAATAATGATGTGTAAAAAACAATAGAAAACCCTCTGTTATTAGAATCAAATCCATAGTTTTCAAGGTCACTGAGATGAACAGTGTCACTCTAAAAAAATATTTTATTTAACCTTTTGGGCAGGAAAAGATAAATTGTTCCATAGTAAAGCATGGGTATTTCAGCTCGTATAGTATATATAAAAGGATAAGAGTATTTTGCTAAAACGCCTAAAGTTTAACTGGGCTGATTTTTGCATCTGAGTTAAGTGCTTCCGGAGTGTATTCTAAAAAAATACCCCATTATCTAATTTTCTTGCCCATTGTCTTTGAAAATGCTTTTGTAAATTTTATAAAAGTCAGTTTTCTGAAAACCTTTTTCAATTTTACTCAACACTTTCCAACGCACCAAATTTAATAAAATTGGAACAGTTATATTCAAGAAGTAGGTATTACAAACCAACTTTTTGTATACTAAATAATAAGTTATATTCGATAAACACTGTTTTGACTTTAACTACCTTAGCAATAAAATGAAAAAGATATAGCCTGTTATATAGCCTATGAAATTGATTTTGTTGATTTTGAAGGGCGAAGCCTGCGCACAATATTTAGTAAGTGCTACAATATTTAAAGAATATTACCGATCATGGTTTCGCCAGTGACGGCATTTACTAGGCAACTTAACAAAGACTAAGAAAAACATTGAAAAACCGACATATATATATACCTATTAAAGAGAACAGTTTCTTGGTTTATGGGGAAGGACGTGGAAGACCCAGGTTACAGGGTAGACAATGGTTTTAATAGATGTTATTAGGCTGAAATTCTACCTGACCATTTATTACGGGGTTAAAGTCATTACAAAATAATCTCTTTATCTATAAAATGTCCAGTGAATTTTATTTTCTACTTTTTTTATTGCCAAGGAGAATCTTAAAACTAATATTATTGTAAAAATCTGACAATGAATGATTTTTTTAATGACTAGAAAAGCTATAGTCACTATCGCCTAACCACCAACGTTCCCTTTTTTTCGCAAGCTCCTGTTATATCAGTTGTGTATACACAATAATACAATACATTTTCAAACAACTTTCAAACGTTGTTATAAAATGAGAAAAGAATAAAAAGTCAAGGAATATTTATGACTGTATACTTAGTCATGCGTAACAAACCTAAGTTAAGAAACCGTGTGATATTGTGTATAATTCAACTGAAAATAGTTTTTCTTACGGAAATAGGTTCTGCATAGCTGTAAAATTTTCAGTTGTAATAAATATAAAGTCTTCCTAATATTTATAATACTGTAATTAGAGAAACAGGTGATTACCCAAGAGTGGAGTAAATTCTTTAAAAATATCGAGGAAAATGTTATCTAAAAAGTAAAGATGACTTATGAATTAAAAAATTAACAGCTTATATTTCATCTTTAAGTCAAATAACTTTTACTTTGTTCTCATAGTTTAAAAACATTCCACCAGTTTAATCCGTACAATTCACTGACATAAGTTAGGTTTTCTGAGTTACATTTTAATTACTAAGGTTAGGTATATTAAAAAAAGTAACAGCTATTATTAAATACGGTAAACAAGAGGAGTTTATATTGGCTGAAAATATTAAATATTCTGTTTAATAACGCCCAGGACAGAGGATTACAAATATGAATTCCGTTGTTTAGGAAAGTTTGTAGCAAATTAACTTTTTAACTTTGTACAGTATACAAGTTCCATTCTGCCTATGGTTGGTTCTATATAAACAAACTAATTCTTTCGAAGATACTATCTTTTATTTCTCATGGAAGAAGTTACATTCTTGAAAATGTTTATGACATGAGAGCAAATTGTCCTTTTAAAAACACAACTAAAAGACATTTTTTACAGAACAAACCCAAATCACAGTGTGGAAGGACTTATATGATACTTTTCTTTATGTGAGAATACATTTTTTCAATTAATATTTAGTGGACCTAATACTTTTCCGGTTTCGTCAAACATATGACACTAGATAATATGACATGCCATTAATAATTTATTTTAAACTAGCAGGAGTACCAGCGATTCCTATAGAAGATATGAATAAATGAATGGAAGAAATATCGGGTAAGTATTAACAGTTGACTGGCCCAAAAACGTAAGCTATGTCAAAATCAATCTACGTTTTCCATTTACTTAAATGATGAGCTATAAGCCAGTAGTTGAAAAAAAAAAACACAATTTCCGCCACTTTCATTTTACCCAAAATATTGTATATGAATAATTGTTTACACTTTAGAAGAAAATAATCCAAATGCAAATTTTGTACCTATTATGTAGCCTACAACTTCTAGGTCTCTAGCTGCATAGCCCACTTCTCCAACGTTGCGGAACATTAAGTTCCTTCGATAATCCAGAACCGACTGGGAACATTCTCGAACCTTCTTGAGGATTCTCCAACATTCTCGAACATTCTGGAATATTATAGAACATTCATTTAGGTTCAGGAACCTTTTGGTCTATCTCGGCCACTTTGGCAATCGTGATTTACGGGTCTTCTTATAAGTCGTCCATTGATGCGGTGCGTTTTTTTTTTTTTTGACAACAATATCGCCGAATCCAACCCCTGCATTTCCAAACCGAAAATTTCTTCAAGAATGGGCGATGGAGGGCTACCATTCCATATAACCCCTATGGAGGTGGATTGCGGAGTTATAATGGCACACGAATAAACCATGTTTACATGTATGACATAAATATTAATTTATTTATAAATATCAATTTATTACAAATTTGTCTTTATTATATCACATACGAAGTAACCTCGTTTAGCTAATTTGGCACTCCAAGGTATTATCAGGGTTCCATTTTTCTTTTCATGTTATTGAACAATTGTTTTCCCATTTGTGGATTATGAGATGTCAAAACATTTTCAACTGTTTAACATTATCTACATAGTAGAAACGAATGGAACGTTCTGAGCAACCCTTTATTGGACTTACCCTTCGATACTATACTCTTTCAAAAACATTATTGGTTTTAGCATACCTTGTAAAAAGTAGTTCAGGTTTTCCATTCTTCGTATTTGTTGCTACAGCTGTTTCGCCTCGAAGGCATAGTCAGGCGTAGTATACGTCAGCAAAAACATTTTCACTTCACGGACATTAACACACACACGAAAACACTTAAACAATTGCGTACCGATTTGGTATTTGTAATTCTCTGATAAAAATTATTTCTTTGATATGGCCACATGCTTCTAGTTTTATTAATACTATGCCACTGGTTACTCTGCTGGTATTGGTCTCAGACAGTCCAGAATCAACGTTGGTCTTGTTTAGATTGTCATTGATATTCAACTGTATAAATAGTATCATAGATGCAGTTGGAAGCAAAATGTTGTTTGTCATTTAAAAGTGAGTCGGTGATTTTTTAAAAAAACAATGAAACAGTATTACTAAACAAGTATTGCAATTTATCGATTAAATCATTAATATTGATTACTCGAGTACTAATTGAGTTAAAAAGTATAGTGGGTGCTGGACCACGTATGTTAAATAGGTTACAGAATAATTTACTATGGAGTTTGTTAGAAACTGTGTCTTTTTTAAGAAGGAAAATTAGAGCAAAATTGCTAGAAATAAGAATTACCGAGATATATAGAAAAAAAATTTGGAAAACGGTTGACCCTAAAGGCCATCCATGTAACTTCCCGCTAAGTTTAATTACAACAAACACTATTTTTGGAAATTTTGAACTGCCATAACTTTTGAATGAATAAACCGATTTTTATGCGATTTGCGGCAATCGATGAAGTTTTTTAAGTCCATTGAAAGAATCAACAACAAAAATTTTTCAGATGAAAAATTTCGGATAAATTGAGAAAAAACACTTTTTTTATTTTCTTTCGTTCACGATATCTCACGAACGAATTAACCGATTTTGACCGGACTGGTAGCGATCGACGTCGCTTTTCAAGGTTAAAAGCTGATTAGATTTTTTAATTGATCGGTAAAGCCGCTTAAAATTTATTCCAAAAAAACCTGATTTTTTTTTTTATTTCTTAGTTTTTTTGAAACTTCTCAGAACGTACCGGTCCGAATTAGTTGAAATTTTCAGGAAATCTAAGTTTGATGGAACTCTTTTGAACACCGTTTGGTAGGATCCAATCGGTTAAGCCGTTCAAAAGTTATAAGCGGGTCACATTCTTACATACACACACACACGCACACCGACAGGGTGACACCCTCTCGGGAGTGGTCAGGGAAGATTCCTAGGACCTCAAAACGTCGAGATCTGATGAATACTCGATTTTCGAAAAACGGGGTGAACCAATAACTTCCCGATTTTAGCGCTAAGTTAATAAACAGGGCAAGTACGAATTTGGCAAGAGTTCTAAGTCAACATCCATTTTACCACATTTATATGAATAACATCAATGTTCAACACGACATATACTTAGTATGCTGAACCAACCAGCTAACCAAAAACAATTACCATAGCAAGGAGAAATGTAAACATAGGTAGGTGAGGATCAGTGAAAGAAATTTACTTTTAAAAAATCACAGCATTGCCGTATAAAAAAATTATAAATTTATAAAAAAACTCCTGCATTAATTTCTCACAAAAATTGCTATTTCTTTTAAATTATACATGTATATCTATCACTACTGGCTTCTTAAACATTTTAGCTGCAGTACTTTTTGGATGGGTGGGGCTGGGTGGAAATTTGTGTTTAGCTACTTTTTCGGAAATGGCGTGAAACTTCATAAAACTAATATCAAAATTATATCCTTTGCCCCATCCAAAATTCACAGTAAAAACTTGTGTTTATTTTAAATATTGGATAGGCCTGTTGTTAGGTTAGTGTTTCACAACTTGAAACATTTTATTTATAACTTTTTTGCGGAAGAAATCACCTGTCACAGGCAAACAGACGAATGAAACAATGTAAATGGGTAGTTTTTTCTTTTCAAGTAGGAGGTAACTGTTTGTCTTTTTCACAAAATGTTATCTCAAGGTCCGGCGAATTGGCAAACGCAGTATTCTATTACTTGAGCTAATACTACTGGAAAAAATCTTCTGATCAATATTTTGTAGGTTAGAGTCTTTTTTACCGTCTAAATTACCCGGACTTTGAAAATGATCACGGGTGCAACGAAATACAATAACTGTTCATCTCTAAACAAATTACATATTTAATTAAGTTGCGTGTAAGTGAAAGGCCTAGTTTTACTTCACTAGAAATGGGAATTATATAAACAATGTTTACCTGGAACACTACTCTTTAGGCGTACATTTTCCATTAACTCAGCAGATCATTAATCAAAGTAAAGCCGGATACAACAGCTAGATATTTAATTAATAACGATCACAATGCTTGATAATAAAACAAACTGTCACCAATTAGTGTATGCACTGCACTGATATAACAGGCTATATCAGGAATAGAGTCAATGTGTGAACTTAAATTTTGAATTATTTATACAGCTGAAAGAAGTGAACAGCTGAAAGAAGTATTTTTGTTGCCTCTTTGAAAATAATATTATTTTCCCGACTCATGAAATATGTATTTATGCTTTACAAGTCAATACGGTAGGCAGATTTTTCTGACAAATATTATCATTGTCAGATCATTAATTACAAATATCTCTGAATGAAAACCAAAGTATCTCTACTTCTTCTCCGTTTGCTCGTTTGTCAGTCTGTCAGACAAAGGGTTATCAGACCTATTTATACATTTTCCTTATTTTTAGCTCTAGAATTCTCTTCCGAAATATTGCCTTAGACATTTTGCATCACGTAGTATAAAACAGCAAATCCATAATTGCTACATTTGGAATTTTGTCTTGCTTAACTGGGTGTTTCATATTGTCTGTTGTAAGTGTGCTTTGAAAACTTACCACCTCTATTATTTAAAAAACTGAAAGAGTATTCAGAATTTGGGCAGTTTTTCACCGTCAGGGAGAATATTAGAAAACTAACGTACAAATCTCAAAATACCCCCCCCTCCCCTCTTCTACCAAACCATTTCAAAAGAGAACCATTTGGTTTGTGATACATCAGATTGAAGCCCGTTTTAAAACCTTGCATTTCTGAGGTAAGAAAATAAAAGTCAGCTAACGCATTCGTTCACTAAACCCAAAATTGTTATTTTGTAAGCTATTTGTATAACTTTATAGGCTATTATTTAAAAATCGGGAAGAGATAGAAACATTTAGAAGAGATCTGTTCTTGAGACATTTATCCAATTTTTACGAGAACCTTAGAACACCAATTTGCAAAATCTCCAATCCCACTATCATCCCGCGTCCAAAATTTTAATGAACGCATGAATGACTTGGGATACATATATTGAAAAACATTAATTTATAAAACATTAATTTTTTTATTTGTAAAATAAAAGTTGCTTAACTTATTTTTAGGGTAAACTGAGAACAATATCTTCATATCTATTATCTTCTTCTAAGAACACTCCTTCAGGTCACGAGCTAAGAAAGTAAAGTGAAAGTGCAGTATGCAATCAAAGGCATACATTCTTATTTTTCTTATCAGGACATAGGCTAAGGAAATCCTTTTTATTGTTCTGTGATCATGTAAACATGGTTCTTGTTTATTCCATGATGTTGAATTTGTACAATAGGTTTACTCAGGTTCCTGTACGCGTGAATGGCAGGAAACGGTACGGGAGATATCCGCGAAAATAATTACGGAAGAACATAGTGTTTGGTTAGAAAGAACAATGCAGGCGGAGTTTAACACTCTCTATAAAGAATTGTCACTCTCGTTGGGTGACGAAGCTTTATTAGGGATGGTTACACTCATACAGTTATAAATACTAACTTCAAAGCTAGGTATGGGCAACTAACGCAGAACTGTAGACCGCAGAATCATGACCTACGATGTTCCCTATGAAATTCAGGCTATATGAGAACACCGAGAATTTCTGGGATCTTGTTCTGTCCTCGCGGAACCCGGTGATGGTAAATTGTCAAGGAAGATAGTTATAGAATATTTGAATGGTCCGAACTGTCTCTTATTGTTGAATTAAGTGTTGGAGTCTAAAAAATATAGAGGCAAATTATTAGCTGAATAATTATTGATTAGTTTACTTATCAGAAAGATGTGCTTATATTTTAATATATGTATACAATTTTATTCGTAATTTCTAAATGTGAATTTATTTTCGGAGGTTATTTAATGTTTTGTTTGTTATATACAGGTGTCTGTAAAATAAAGTGCACCCCTTTATCTTGGTTATTTGTTAATACAGCTAAATGCGGTTTGTGGCAATATTCGTTGCAATGAGGGGCTGCTTAAGAAAAGTAATATTGTAAAATTTTGTTCGTAAAGGGTTAGCGGGGGAGAGGGGGGGGGGGGGTTGAGACAAGAATTTTGACATAAAGGAAATGTTTACCAACCAATGCCGCAGCCAGTTTATGATACTA
>JAGFPH010002968.1:39945-50096 GCA_018207615.1 Philaenus spumarius | reverse complement strand
CCAGACAGTTACCCTAATTTTCCTATTCGTTGTCCAGTTTATTTTATTCTTCCATTGTTATTCTACACTAAGTAACTTAATTGTTTTCATTAATTAGTTTTAACATTCTGTTGGTATCACTGCTTGAGCGTTGCTGATTGGCCCTTCTTCTCCCGCTACATCTCAACTGATAACTCTGTCAGTTGTCCATCGTTTTCCTTCTTTTGTTTGTAACTTCTCTCGTCTGATTTTCCCGCGAGTTAGCTTTTCTTGCTGTTTGTGCTTTCCTCTTCAACCACGAATGTGAACGGTCGTAGTATGACTTCGCGTTCTCGCTCGAGGCCCGCGCGTGCGTTTCACGTCACGTTCTCCTTAAAAGTCTCTCAGTTTTTCTTCCTCAAAATTTTCTTTTTTGCACTTTGTAGTTCATTGAGAATTAACTTACTAGCCACCATTTCTTGAAGTTTGCTGTATTTTTCATGAATTTATGGGACTTATATAATCTACGATTTTCCGTTTTTTGCGTTAACTAATTTTCCGAAATTTATTGGATACATTGGTGTTTTAATACATTCTTCTACTATTAGAATCTTTAAAACTTTAATTTTCTTATTCAAATTACTTTAAACGTGTCAAAACTCTCACCCTTTTTTCTACAATAATATTTAACTTTTTTCTTGGTTTTCCTTTAAAACTTTTCTTTTACTATTACATGTTATACCTAAACCTTATTGAACTTTATTTTTTTCATACTTGACTGGCGTCTGAACTTTGTCGTTTTAACTATTTTCTACAATATTTAAATTTCGTTTATAACTCATTTCACCTTTCTTTTTGTTCTATTCTTATATAAACCAAAAACACCTTTCTTTCTGGTTTTTGAGAAAATTTGAGTTTTTCAATTAACTTTAAACTTGAAATACATAGGCATCGTTTAATATTATAATTTGGGAATTGCACCCGTGCTTAGCGAAATATGTTTCCTTTAGAAAACCCCAAATGCATAATATTCCTGGATCCCGCTATTCCCTATGAAATAATTAAATAGAGGCTAAGTTATTATTTCATTTCTGGACAAGCAAGAATTCAACAGTCGGTTACCGTAGGTAACGCCTCGCTCGCCCTGACTTGTTCAAGGTTACACTACATACGTTCAAGACTCTCTTGCTGGCCTCAAAATATCGTCTTTTACAAGATTTTTGTAAAAACTGAACTTTCCTGGTATTACAATTTCCTTGTAATTCCTTTCAATAATTTAATCATATCTGCGAGCGATGCCGCTACCTGCTAGGAAAACATTTACAACAATAGTTTTTGTGTGATTACTCCAATTAAAGAGCAAAATGTTGCTATTTAAGCTCGACCATAACACAATATTCCAAATGCAACCTTACCGAATAAAAGTTTTGTAAAACCGATAGTGGGCATGTATATTAGTTATTTATTTGTTTGTATCAAAAACCTATGAAATTCACAAATTATTTATATTTTACAATTTGAAATTTGAATGAGACTTGAACAAGCGTTTTATTGGTTTGTTATAGTTTAATACAAATTAGCGCAGTGTGTTATTTCAATTTCCTTACCCATAGGTTTTTGTCAGATTCACAAACGTATCCAGTAGAGTCGTTTTAATTAAAGGGGCAAGTATAGAATAGTCGCGGAGCTGCATTGCGGCAGGACAAATAAAAAAACAACATTGATTTATAACAGTTGTGGTCGACTAATTGTGTAATTGATTGCGAAGGAAAGATTAACGATGCCGTATTGTTCCATGCTATTGTTAAGTCTGACTATTATTGAACGGGATTTTTTATGTCGTCGAAATTTCATTGCGAAAAAACTAAGGTAAACATTATTCCGTTCTAAGTGTACCTTCCTGTGAAATGCGGTAGTACTAGCCAGGTAGTCTGTTTGAAATGGTGAACAATAATACTCTATTAGAGGAACTTTTTACATTATTCATATGAGCAAAAAAGAATGGATTTTGAATCAGAGAACAAGTTACAGTAAAACAACAAAATAGTATTATTTGATTTTCATTCCTACTCAAATTATTTTCGTTTTAATGTGTTCCAAACAGAAGAATTATAATTTCCGTAATTGAGTCCATTTAGTCGAAATCTGCTAACAGAACTGATGTTTGGATAAAATTCATAAATCCGACGAAGTTATTATTTACGATTTTGGAAGTACTTACTATTTAAAGAAGAGTAGTTTGTCTCAGTCTTATAGGCTAGCTCTCTGAGTCTTAGCCTTACACGGACAGCCTTTGGGATTGCTTAAAAAAATTAAAACATGTAGGCTTTTAAAGGTTTATAAGTTATTTATTAGTTTAAAATACATAGCATAACTGTTTAAATATTTAAGTTTTTGTACGAAAATAAAAAAAATGAAAAAGTTTGCAAAAAAAAGTAGTGTTAAGGGTAAAGCAAACACAATTAATTTCAAGTAACCTATTGCTTATAAAAATATATTTTAAAAATATATATTTCTATACAATAATGCTGTAGTAAAAGTAAGCCAAACTGCAGACCAGGTAACTAGTTATATCTTGTCAGCTCGGAAGCGAGCTTCCTCAGTTTATTTCCCCATTCCCTCTAATCAAATAAAAATATATGATAAGCTACTAGGTCTCTATCCGAGTTTCAAACCTGGGATCTTCTGATCAGGAACTTATCATGCTGTCCACTCGGTTATGGCTTGCCCCAAAAAATCCTCATAAATTAACAAGTCTTTATTACATATACAAACTAAAAACGAATACATCAGCACCATCTAGGAGTGGTCACATCAAGTTTGGTGGTTTTTATCTAATCTGAATCTGCATCGATAGTACTAGCGAGAGATAAATTTAAAGAAAAGCGAGTCGTAAATAATGCCTACAGTATCTCTTCCCACCATCTTTCGCTATTACATTCGATATTTTAACATACATGATCTGATCTTTTTTTTTTTCCGCAGCGAAGGTGGAAGCTCTACCAGCCAACACCAAGAGCCGGCACCCCCAGTAGTGTGGAGCTCTCATCCACTAAACCACCTCCGCTTTACCATCTTACATCACACTGGAACTGCTACCACATCAGTGAGATGTTGTCTAAATTTCTGTTTATTTCCTATTGCCTAAATTGTACTATTCTCCACAGGTTAACTGTATGGATCTTGGCTCTCTTTTTGCTGAAGTATTGTTCTAGCAAAATCATTTATTGCTTTCCAGTTTCTTCTACTTTCTACTCTTCTAAACATACATGATCTGAGTATTTCGATTTTTCCCCGAAAATTAGTTTTCGGCCTTAACTTGAAATTACTGGTAAAAATAACACCTTTACTACACATTGTTATATACCACTGTAAAGTGACGATAACAAAGAAAATTATTCAATACAAATCTCAAAAATAAATTAACTTAATAAGGGTCCTTTATTATTGTACTTACAAATTAAATGTCCAATTTGCTATTATGATGATTTTGTATACAATATTACTAACTTAGTTTATGCCTAGGCCTGTTTATCTACCTGAGACTGTAATACCTTAATATTTAGGCTGTTTTGCCAATTACAATAAATGAACTTATTGCTCATTTACATGTTGTTATTATATACATTTTAACTTTATAGGTACTTAAAAATTCTTCCTTAATATAGGCTACATCAAATTATTTCCCCATATTATTTTTGAGAAGCACGCTGAGATATCCCCTAATCAGTATTATATAATTAACTAGCTGAAATACCCGTGCTTCACGACGGTTTAATATCATTAAGATTAAGGACTACTTAGATTAGTAAAAGTTATGTTTAACGTTGATAATTACTTAAAGAAACCTAAATAATTCCATTCTTAGAATAATTTCAATAAGTAAATAGGACTATTTGAAAAAGATAAATGGTGGGTTTTTTAATTTTTTATTGAAATTTTTTTAATTTAATAATTTAAAAAATGTTTTTAATTTAAAATTTTTTATTTAATTTAAAAAAGTTTTTTAATTTAATTTTAGAAACTAGTATTACTTCTGCTAACAGCCTCCCAGGTAAGTGCGGGCTACCAAAGTTGGTGCAGTTTATTTTTTCTTTAAGTGCTAAGTACCTCTTTGTAAACAACATTTTTAGTTTTTTTTTTTTTTGGCTGAAGGAGGATCAGGCTATCAGATGATCTTACACTGGAACATGCTACGTATAACTGGCTATGGGAGAAACAGTCACTCCTCAGATCTACGCCAGTCATCTTCAAACTCTGAACATGTGATTTATTGATAGTCATGAAGACTACTCGTGCTTCGACACAGGGCATTTGTTTTTTGCATCTCCATAATTCGTAATGAACATTATATTTTTCTCTTATTTTCTTTCATCTGTTATTTCACGAAAGTGAATTATAACACGTATTTTCAATTAGTTTGGTATTTATTGTTCACTTGCTGCCCGTCAATCGTCCTCGTCCTGGTATGTGTGCTGAATAAATTAAATCAATACAAAAATACAAAAATCACAGTGAAGCGCGTCTTTTCTTTCCACCGCTAAATCTACATACTGGTAAATCACAGTCTTAGCTGGATATCTGCAGATCACCCAGATATATATTTAATATGTGAATTCATAGAATAGGATAGTTTTGATCAGCTTACGTCAAACATATATATTTTTTTTAATTAATAAGTGCCAAACTTCAACTCTAGCTTTAAGGAATTAATACCAATTCCTATTTATTGTTTTAGTGGTTGTTATAACATTTTCAATCCTTAGCAGCACGTAAAAAAATGTAAAACTGATTTATTTTTTATATGTATCATGTAAGAAATAAATATAAAAAAATTCAGCTCTCTAGCTTTAAGGAAAGTATAAAATAAATATTTATTGTTTTGATTGGTTGTTATCACATTTTCACTCCTAGGAGCACGTAGCAAAATGTAAAATTAATTTACTTTTTATATGTGTTTTTTAAGCAATAAATGTACAAAATTTCTGCTTTATGGAAAGTAAACAAACAAAATTTATTGTTTTAGGGGATGTTTCAACCATTAAAGGCCAAATATTTTAAAATCCTATCATAGTGCACCTCTAGCGGATATGAACAATATGTGTACCAAAATTCATGTTCCTTGGCGGTATTAAAAATTAATATTTATAGCTATCGGAGTTGTTGCTTAATGTTCACCCCCTTAAAAAAAACTTGATAAAATGCGAAACTGGTTTATTTTTTAAATGTATCTTGTAAGAAATAAATTCACAAAATTTCAGCTTTCTAGCTTTAAGGAAAGTATAAAAATGAATATTTATTGTTTAAGGGGTTGTTACTATATTTCTACCCATTAAAAGAACGTAATAAAATGTGAAAGTGGTTTATTTTTTATATGTATCTTGTAAGAAATAAATTCACAAAATGTCAGCTTTCTAGCTTTAAGGAAAGTAAAAAAATTTATATTTATTGTTTAAGGGGTTGTTACTATATTTATACCCCTTAAAAGAACGTAATAAAATGTGAAAGTGGTTTATTTATCTGTGTTGGTATCTTGTAAGAAATGTTTACAAAATTTCAGCTCTATAACTTTAAGGAAAGTATAAAATTTATATTTATTGTTTCTAGGGGTTGTTATCACATTTTCATCCGTAGCAGCACGTATCGAAATGTACAACTGGTTTACTTTTTATATCTATCGAATAAGAAATAAATGTAGAAAATGTCAGCTCTCTAATTTTAACGAAAGTATGAAAATTTATATTTATTGTTTTTATGGGGTTGTTATCACATTTTCACCCCTAGCAGCACGTAAAATTATATAAAACTCATTTAATTTTCATATGTGTTTCATAATAAATAAATGTACCAAATTTCCGCTTTAAGGAAAGTAAAAAAACAACATTTATTATTTTATTGGATGTTTCAACCCTTAAAGGCCAGAGATTTTAAAATCCCATCTTAGTGCGCCTCTAGCGCCTATGAGCAATATGTGTACCAAATATTTTTTTATGTTCCTTGACGGTGTTAAGTTAATATTTATAGTTACAGGGGTTTTTACTAAATGTTCACTCCTTAGCAGAACATGATAGTAAAACTGGTTTAATTTTTTTTATATGTATCTTGTAAGATATAAATGTATACAATTTTAGCTTTCTAGCTTTAAGGAAAGTAAAAAAAACAATGTTTATGGTTTTAGGGGTTGTTTCAACCCTTAAGGCCAAATATTTTAAAATTCTATCTTAGTACGCCTCTAGCGCCTATGCAAAATAGGTGTACAAAATTTCACGTTCCTAGGATGTAGGGTTTTTGTAATATATAAGAAACAATATTTATTGTTTTACGGGTTGTTTCAACCCTTAAAGGCCAAATATTTTAAAATCCTATCTTAATGCGCCTCTAGAGTCTATGCAAAATACGAGTACAAAATATCACGTTCCTTGGAGATAGGGTTTTTGAGATGTATAACAATCAATATTTATTATTTATGGGTTTTTTCACCCTTACAGTCCAAATAATTTAAACATAATAATTTCTGAGTACTCCTGTTGACCCTATGAGAAATACGTGTTTAAAATTTCACGTTCCTAGGAGGTATGGTTGTTGTGATATATAACAAACAATATTTATAGTTTTAGGGGTTCTTTCAACCCTTACAGGCAAAATATTTAAAAAATCTTTCTTGGTGCGCCTATGAAAAATACATGAGTAACATGAGTATCGCTTTTAGTATGTTATTATTTTGTTTAAACATAACCTTAAAGTATTATATAATAATAATTTGTTTAATATCAATGTTGCAATAATTGTCTAAATAGTTGAAAGTTAGCTTGATTTAACTGATTCTGATTATATAAAAACGTCATATTAGCTATAAATTGCTAGTGTGTATTTTGATGATAGCACTGAGGAGAAATACAAACATGAAATTATTACAGTTCTTTATAATCAAACAAATGTTTGTTATTGACAGTCATATTCAATCTGTCAAGTGATACCCACAAGGCATGGCAAAAATAGTGTGGTTCGCAGCAGAAAATATTGCTAGCATAAACAAAAAAATATTGTTTTAAAATTTTAAAATCTACAGGAAGTTAAAAAAGAAGAGTTTTTTTAAATAAATCTTGTATAAGCTTGTTACTAACTAAATTTTTAGAAGAAGCAAAAAAGGGAACTGAAATTTCCTTGCAAATTCAATAAAATCTAAAGCGATTGAAACCTGATGAAAGTTGATGAAACTTCGATAACTTCAATGGAAAGTCAATTGTATGTAATTTCGTAGTTCAGAGATAATAAAAGAAGATACATTTGAAAAGAGTGTAATTATGTGGATTTTTTACTGGATCATGCTGTTATGGTGTGTCAAAAATGTTACTTATGTTTTAGAAATAAAGTCAAATAAATTATTGATTGGATGTAGAAAGGTTTTTTCAAGTTTTAAAAATATTTTTCGTATAACTAACGACAAATTATAATATAGTGTAAGTTGTGCATTTTTAAAGAAACAAATAAAACAACTGCATTTGTTATTGCTTTATAATCACTTCTGCAGTAATAACTATATTGGACCTATTAAAATTTGAATAAACCGAGCTTAAAACAGACAAGCAGTTTAACACTAAAATGAAACTATCACCATTGTGACCTGTCCACCAACTAACATTTACAGAAGCATTGTGCCTGTCGGTGTAGAGTCTATGTTAGGCCCAGTAGAGTGTTAAATTTCAAGTAGCCTACAATCAAACACAGTATACTACGAAACATGACTTTGCTTGAACTCAGAACTGCTTAACACGTTTAGTTTACACCAATGTGAGCTTGACACTAAACACTATGAGAAGCGACCGACGCACAGTGCATTGCGTGCTTCGCATGCCAACCCCCATATTAAGAGTATATACACACAATGCAATGCATACTTTGCACGCCAACCCCCGTATTGCTAGTATTTTTAATATACAGAGCATTGCCAATTTTAAACCTATGTGCTATGGACGCACATTTGCGTCCAGCTTAAAATAGTAGTGATTATTACGTAGAATGGTTAAAAAAAATAAAGTAATTTCTACTCCTTTAGGCTATAAATATAAAAAATAAAAGGTCAGCTCCTAGCACTGGAAATACAAAATTTGCGTATCAGCGAACGTGTTGAAATGAAGTCTCGTCTATTGAACCAAGTATTTAGAAATCGTAAATTATGCAAAGACTTACAGACTTCGTTACACAGTCGTCATACATGGACATTTACATTTTGAATTTTAATGTAAAGGTTAAATTCAATAAATAGAGTAATAGGTAAAAACACGGTACTAAAATTTTCAATCAGGAAATAGTTTCCATAGTGGAGTATTCAGTTTAGACACGTAATACATTGGGACGATTAAGTTAGCTTTTTTAGAGTATTAACCTACTTACGATTGTACTGAAGTTACGTGGTTTAATATTTATTATTAAATAGATCGATCGTGGGACAGCAACGGGTTTAGAAGAAGAAATTTAACCTTTTAAAGAAATCTGAATGGTTGTTGATAGGAGGAGGTCGATTTTAAAATGTAAAAGTATGGCTTTCAGTTCAACATCTTAAACGTCATTTCAAGACAAATAAATGCGTGAAATCTTTAATTTCAACACAAAAACAATATCAAATTTGAAATTTGAAAAGAATGACAGGGAATTAAAAAATAGGACTAGTAATTAAAATAAATTACTTTGTTTAATGAAGTGTTCTATTGTTTCTTGTCAGTTTTGTTTACGGGTCATTCTGCCTCTAAATTATTTTACACTTCCAGGTTTGGTTTTCTAAGTATAACTTTTTGATTTGTCTTTATTAAAATCATTTCAATATTATACTACAAGTATACCTTAATTATTTTCAGCGACTTAGTTTAGTTTTTTCTTCCTTGCTGTAACCAGCATCGCTCGGCCTAAGTATTTGTAGGATTGAGGCAAAATTTACGAATATTAATTGAGAATAATGATGCAATAATCTTTGGTAAACATTTTACAATATAATGGGGACAAAGTAAAAGTATTAAAGAAACATGAGCACATAGAATTACAAATACAGGGTGTAGAAAATGTCTGAAAATATCTTACACTAGGGGAGACCCCTGCGTGCAGAACACGCCAACCCCCCATGGAACCTTCTAAAAATATATGGTATGTCTTATTTATAATAAAGTTGTAGTATTAATAATAACGTCAAAATTAAGGTGGTAAATAATGTTAAATGTACAAACCAAATTATTTCTTATATTTTATAACAGCAGTAAATAATGGCTAAAAGAACCACCAAGACTTAGGTCTACACTTTAAAACCCTAACCTAAAAGCTAGAAAAACAAAAATAATTGCTTCAAATTTTGAAATCAGCTGTTAATGGAAACATTGAAGCAAACATCTGTTGTATATGTTATTTTATTCAATTGGTTGCTATGGTAGTAAATGTAAATACATGTGTTGGTTTATCATTCTGGGCCTAACCTAAGTTTTTTTCCGACTAAATTTACAAACATTGGATTAAAAAAAGGTTTTTACCGAAATGAATTATAGCCTATGTTACTCAGGGATAGTGTAGCTTTTTATTAGTAAAACTATTTTTTCAATCGGTTCAGTAGTGCCAGAGATTACTCCCTACATACAAACAAACAAACAAACAAACAAACTTTACCTCTTTATAATATTAGTATAGATTATACCCGAACAAAAAAGATGGAAATACTAAACTATATAAATCTCGTAATCTAGACCACTTTTTGGCACATTTTTCCGTCATTTGGTGTTTTCGGTGGACGTCCCATCGGGGGTATCGTAACTTTGTATGTAAGCCTGTGTCTTATGATGCATCATTTAGTTTTTAAATAGGACTGACAAAAGTAAAAACGAAAAAGTCTTTCATTTTATTTTTTTATCAAGATGGTATACAATTTTCTGGTCAATTTAAATAATCCAATTTATCATACTACACATGTCACACTACATTTAGTTTCTTTCTTCACTGATATACTTTCATATTAATTCAAACAAATCATTTTAGAATGTTTTAACTACTTTATAAGACCCTGAAAGCTCCTCGGTCATTTAAGGGCATTACGTCTTTAAAATTGGCTAAAAGTTTCTATGCTTTTAGTCACTCATAAATTAAAAAAGGACATTTTTGGGAAAAAATGTCTATAAATATGTGCGTGAATGACAGAATAAAACAAGAATATGAAA
>JAGFPH010002968.1:14485-39845 GCA_018207615.1 Philaenus spumarius | reverse complement strand
TTCATTGCTTGATAGGCTCTCATGTATAGTTGTAATTAAATATGATATTTTTTTTAATGATAGCTAGCTTTTATGATTCACACTCTTATATCGGATCCTACGGTTTGGCATTAGATTTTATCATAGTATATTATTTAGTCGTTTGTAACCCTTAAAATATCAAGAAAAAGCGAAATGGACACATGTTACCATCATGCGTGTAATTGTAAGTAAACGTTCCATCAAAATCTGATAAGACAATGATGCTCATTTGAAATAAAATACGAGTTATCATTCCTTTTCTTGAAAATTTTGCTATGTAGGCCTACACTGTAACAAAAATATTTTAAATACTGCATTAAAATTATAACAACTGAAATATTATTTGCACAAATGTCTACTTAAAAACTACAAAAAATTTTTCTAGTGTTTAAAAGCATTGAATATCCACCTTTATTTACCAAAATAAAACGGTAAATATGTTGAAGTTTTAACACTTAACTGGCAACAGAGCCTTAACGTCGGCATAATTTTCTACAAGCTCGATCTATCTGTCTGTGTTTTGTGCAGAATGCATCTTCGCTTTTATATCCCTTATCACGTAGACTGAAGGGTAGCACCAAAGGGTTATATGTATACTGTACTTAGATAGGGAAAATATAGACTAAATGTAGGTTAAACCTCATAGATAACTCCACCTTCATTTTATACAAAACGTGACTGAAATAAATGTTTACATTTTACAGTTAAGTACGTAACATTGCAAAGATATTAAGTTTTTAGATAAAGTTAATTATATTCTGTTGGGGGTTTTAGATACCAATGATATTTTTTTCTCTTTATTACTATATTTCAGTTGGACTAATAATTAAGAAGGGATGATGTGCAAACACAATAGAAAACCTCTGTTATTAGAATCAAATCCATAATTTCCAAGGTCACTGAGATGAACAGTGTTACTCTAAAAAATATTTTAACTAACCTTTTGGACAGGAAAAGATAAATTGTTCCATAGTAGAGCATGGGTATTTCAGCTCGTATAGTATATAAAAAAGGATAAGAGTATTTTGCTGAAACGCCTAGAATTCAAATTGGCTGATTTTTGCATCTGAGTTAAGTGCTTCCGGAGTGTATTTTTTAAAAAATACCCAATTCCCTAATTTTCTTGCCTATTGTCTCTGAAAATGCCTATGTAAATTTTATAAAAGTTAGTTTTCTGAGAACGAATTTCCAATGTACTCAACGCATTCTAACGCACAAAATTTAATAAAATTTAAACAGTTATCATCAAGAAGTAGGTATTACAAACCAATTTCTTTTATACAAAAAGTTATATACGATAAACACTGTTTCGGCTTTAACTACCTTAGCAATAAAATTAAAAAGATATAGCCTGTTATATAGCTCATTCAATGGATTTTGTTGATTTTGAATGGCGAAGCCTTCACATAATAGTTAGTAACTTTTACAATATTTAAAGAATATTGTATCATGGTTTCGCCAGTGACGGCATTTACTAGGCAACTTAACATAGACTAAGGAAAACATTGAAAAACTGACATATATATATTATATACATATTAAAGAGAACAGTTTTATGGTTTATGGGGAAGGACGTGGAAGACCCAGGTCACAGGGTAGACAATGGTTTTAATAGATGTTATTTGACTGAAATTTTACCATTTATTACGTGGTTAAAGTCTTTACAAAATAATCTCTTTATCTCTAAAATTTCCAGTGAATTTAATATTTTCCTTTTTTTAATGCCAGGGAGAATCTTAAAATTAAGGTTATTGCAAAAAACCGGCACTGAATGATTTTTTTAATGACTAGAAAAGCTATAGTCACTATCGCATAACCACCGACGTTTCCCCTTTTTTTTATTTTCGCAAGCTCCTGTTATATCAGTTGTGTATACACAATAATACAATATATTTTCAAACAACTTTCAAACATTGTTATAAAATGAGAAAAGAATAAAAACTCAAATAATATTTATGACTGTATTCTTAGACATGCGTAACAAACCTAAGTTAAGAAACCTTGTGATATTGTGTATAATTCAACTGAAAATAGTTTTTCTTATGGAAATAGTTTCGGCATAGCTATCAAATTTTCAGTTGTAATTAATCTAAAGTCTTCTTAATATTTATAATACTGTAATTAGAGAAACAGGTGATTGTAGATTACCCAAGAGTGGAGCAAATTCTTTAAAAATATCGACGAAAATTTTATCTAAAAAGTAAAGATGACTTACGAATTGAAAAAGTAACAGCTTATATTTCATCTTTAGGTCAAATAACTTTTACTTTGTTGTCATAGTTTAAAAACATTCCACCAGTTTAATCCGTACAATTCACTGACGTAAGTTAGGTTTTCTGAGTTACATTTTACTTACTAAGGTTAGGTATATTAAAAAAAGTAACAGCTATTATTACATACGGTAAACAAGAGGAGTTTATATTGGCAGAAAATATTAAATATTCTGTTTAATAACGCCCAGGACAGAGGATTACAAATATGAATTCCGTTGTTTAGGAAAGTTTGTAGCAAATGAACTTTTTAACTTTGTACAGTATACAAGTTCCATTCTCTCTATGGTTGGTTCTATATAAACAAATTCTTTCGAAGATACTAACTTTTATTTCTCATGAAAGAAGTTACATTCTTGAAACTGTTTATGGCATGAGAGCAGGTACTTACTTGTCCTTTTATAAAGCGCAACTAAAAGACATTCTTTATAGAACAAACCCAAATCACAGTGTGAAAGGTCTTATATGATACTTTTCTTTATGTGACAATGCATTTTTTCAATTAATATATAGTGGACCTAATACTTTTCCGGTTTCGTCGAACATATGACACTAGATAATATGACATGCCATTAATAATTTATTTTAAACTAGCAGGAGTACCAGCGATTCCTATAGAAGATATGAATAAATGAATGGAAGAAATATCGGGTAAGTATTAACAGTTGCCTGGCCCAAAAATGTAAGCTATGTCAAAATCAATCTACGTTTTCCATTTAAACTTAAATGATGAGCTATAAGCCAGTAGTTGAAAAAAACACGATTTCCGCCACTTTCATTTTACCCAAAATATTGCCTATGAATAATTTTGTACACTTTAGAAGAAAATAATCCAAATGCAAATTTTGTATCTATTATGTAGCCTAAGGTCTCTAGCTTCATAGCCCACTTCTCCAACGTTGCGGAACATTAAGTTCCTTCGATAATCCAGAACCGACTGGGAACATTCTCGAACCTTCTTTAGGATTCTCCAACATTCTCGAACATTCTGGAATATTATAGAACATTCATGTAGGTTCAGGAACCTTTTGGTCCATCTCGGCCACTTTGGCAATCGTGATTTACGGGTCTTCTTATAAGTCGTCCATTGATGCGGTGCGTTTTTTTTTACAACAATATCACCGAATCCAACCCCTGCATTTCCAAACCGAAAATTTCTTCAAGAATGGGCGATGGAGAGCTACCATTCCATATAACCCCTATGGAGGTGGATTGCGGAGTTATAATGGCACCCGAATAAACGAACTTTACATTTTGACATAAATATTAATTTATTTATAAATAACAACCTGTTACAAATTTGTCTTTATTATATCACATACGAAGTAACCTGGTTTAGCTAATTTGGCATTCCAAGGTATTATCAGGGTTCCATTTTTCTTTCATGTTATTGAACAATTGTTTTCCCATTTGTGGATTATGAGATTTCAAAAAATTTTCAACTGTTTAACATTGTCTATAAAGTAGAAACGAATGGAACGTTCTGAGCAACCCTTTATTGGACTTACCCTTCGATACTCTACTCTTTCAAAAACATTATTGGTTTTAGCATACCTTGTAAAAAGTAGTTCAGGTTTTCCATTATTCTTATTTGTTGCTAATGCGTTTCGCCTCAAAGGCATAGTATACTTTAGCAAAAACACTTTCACTTCACGGATATAAACACACACAAGAAAACACTTAAACAATTGCATACCGATTTGGTATTTGTAATTCTCTGATAAAAATTAGTTCTTTGATATGGCCACATGCTTCTAGTTTTATTGATACTATGCAACTAGTTACGCTGCTGGTATTGGTCTGAGAAAGTCCAGATTCAACGTTGGTTTTGTTTAGATTGTCATTGATATTCTATTGTTGTAATGGAAGCAAAATGTTGTTTGTCATTTAAAAGTGAGTCGAGGTTTTGTTTTTACAATTAAACATTCTTACTAAACAAGTACTGCAAATGGTCGATGTAAATAATCATTAATATTGATTACTCGAGTACTAATTGAGTTAAAAAGTATACTGGGTGATGTATCACGTATGTTATAGAGGTTACAAAATAATTTACTATGGAGTTTGTTAGAAAATGTGTCTTTTTTAAGAAGAAAAATTAGAGCAAAATTGCTAGAAATAAGTATTACTGGGATATATAGAAAAAATAAACAGGGCAAGTACGAATTTGGAGTTCTAAGTCAACATCCATTTTACCACATTTACATGAAAAACATAAATTTTTCAACACGACATATACTCAGTACGCAGAACCAACCAGCTAACCAAAAACAATGACCATAGCGAGGAGAAATGTAAACATAGGTAAGTGAGGATCAGTGAAAAATATTACGTCTAACAATTCACATTATTGCCGTAAGACGAAGGTATAAAAAACAAATTTTGCATTAATGTTTCACAAAACTTGCTATTTCTTGTAAATTATACATGTATATCTCTAACACTACAGGCTTCTTTAACATTTTAGCTGCAGTACCTTTTGGATGGGTGTGGAGGGGTGGGAATTTGGGTTTAGCAACTTTTTCGGTAACAGCGTGAAACTTCATAAAACTAATAACAAAATTATATCCTTAACCATACTTTGCCCCATCCAAAATTAACAGTAAAAACTTGTGTTTATTTTAAATATTTAATAGGCCTGTTGTTAGGTTAGTGTTTCACAACTTAAAACATTTTATTGCTAACTTTTTTTTGCGGAGGAAATCACCTGTGACAGACAAACAGACGAATGTAAGATCCTAAATAGGTAGTTTTTTAATTTAAAGTAGGAGGTAACTGTTTGTTTTTTTCACAAAATTTCACCTCAAGGTCAGGCGAATTTGCAAACGCAGTGTTTTATTACTTGAGCTAATACATATATACTACTGGAAAAAATCTTCTGATCAATTTTTTGTAAGTTAGAGTCTTTTTTACCGACCAAGTTACTCAGACTGAAAAATTATCACGGGTGCAACGAAATACAGTAACTGTTCATCTTCAAACAAATTACATATTTAATTAAGTTGCGTGTAAGCGAAATGCCTTGTTATAGTTCACTAGAAGTTGGAATAGTATAAACAATGTTTACCTGAAACACTACTCTTTAGGCGTACTCTTTCCTTTAATTCAGCAGATCCTTAATCAAAGTAAAGCCGGTTACAACAGCTAGATATTTAATTAAAATAACCATCACAATGCTTGATAATTAAACAAACTGTCACCTATTAGTGTATGCACTGCACTGATATAACAGCCTACAGTATATCAGGAATAGAGTCAATGTGTGATCTTAAATTTTGAATTTTTTATACAGCTGAAAGAAGTATTTTTGTTGCCTCTTAGAAAATAATATTATTTTCCAGACTTATGAAATATGTATTTATGCTTTACAAGTCAATGCGGGAGGCAGATATTTCTGACAAATATTATCATTGTCAGATCATTAATTACAAATATCTCTGAATAAAAAATAAAGTATCTCTACTTCTTCTCCGTTTGCTCATTTGCCAGTCTGCAGTCTGTCAGACAAAGGGTTATCAGACCTATTTATAAATTTTCCCTATTTTTAGCTTTAGAATTATCTTCCGAAATATTGCCCTAGAATTTTGCATCACGTAGTACAAAACAGCAACTCCATAATTGCTAAATTTTGAATTTTGTCTTGCTTATCTGGGTGTTTTATATTGTATGTTGTAAGTGTGCTTTCAAATCTTACCACCTATAATATTATTAAAAAAACGGACGGAGTATTCAGAATTTGGGCAGTTTTTCACCCTCAGGGAGAATATTAGAAAACCAACGTACAAACCTCAAAATACCCCCCCTCCCCCATACCAAACATTCTCGAAAATTTTAATGGAAAATGTATTTGGTTTGTGATACATCAAATTGAAGCCCGTTTTAAAACCTTGCATTTCTGATGTAAGTAAATAAAAGTCAGCTGACGCATTCGTTCACTAAGCCCAAAAGTGTTATTTTGTAAGCTATTTGTATAACGTTATAGGATATTATCTAAAAATCGGGAATAGATAGAAAAATCTGTTCTTGAGACATTTATCCAATTTTTACAAGAACCATAGAACACCAATTTGCAAAATCTCCAATCCCACTCCTATCATCGCCAAATGTTTAATGAACGAATGAATGACTTGTGATTCCTAAAATGAATAACATTAATTTATAAAACATTAATTTATAAAACATTAAATTATAAAACATCAATTAATTTATAAAACATTATTTTTTTTAATTGTAAAATAAAAGTTGCTTAACTTATTTTTACGGTAAACTGAGAACAATATCTTCTTCAGGCCACGAGCTAATAAAGTAAAGTGAAAGTGCAGTATGCAATCAAAGGCATACATTCTTGTTTTCTTATCAGGACATAGGCTAAGGAGATTCTTTTTATTGTTCTGTGATCAGGTAAACGTGGTTCTTGTTTATTTCATGCTGTTGAATTTGTCCAATAGGTTTACTCAGGTTCCTGTACGCGTGAATGGCAGGAAATGTTGCGGAAGATATCCGCGAAAATAATTACGGAAGAACATAGTGTTTCGTTAGAAAGGGCAATGCAGGGGGAGTTTAACACTCTCTATAAAGAATTATTGTCACTCTTGTTGGGTGACGAAGCTTACATTATGGATGGTTACACTCGTACAGTTATAAATACTATCTGCAAAGCTAGGTGTGGTCAACTAAGGCTGAACTATAGACCGCAGAGCCATGACTTCCGATGTTCCTTATGAAATTCAGGCTATATGAAAACACCGAGCATTTCTAGGATCTTGTTCTGTCCTCGCGGAACCCGACGATGATGGTTGGGTGGTAGTAAATTGTCAAGGAAGATAGTTATAGAATATTTGAATGGTCAGAACTGTCTCTTATTGTTGAATTATGTGTTGGAGTCTAAAAAATATAGAGGCAAACTATTAGCTGAATTTAATTATTGATTAGTTTACTTATCAGAAAGATGTGCTTACCTTTATCTTTATTTTAATATATTTATACAATTTTATTCGTAATTTCTAAATGTTTATTTATTTTCGGAGGTTATTTAATTTTTATTTGTTGTATACAGGGGGTCTGTAAAATAAAGTGCATCCCTTTATCTTGGTTATTTGTTAATACAGCTAAATGCGGTTTGCGGCAATATTCGCTGCAGTGAGGGGCTGCTTAAGAAACGTAATATAGTAAAATTTTGGTCTTAAGGGGTTAGTGGGGGGGGGGGATAGAGACAAGAATTTTGACAAAGAAAATGTTAACCCCCTCCACCCCTACCAACCAATACTTCAACCATTTTATGATACTACATTATTATAAAAATGAATGCTAGTAATTAAGTTCAATTAAATAACAATAATAAATTTGATAAGTTATTGAAATCAACATTACAAATACAAATTGCAGTATAGTGGCTATTCTTACCTGAGAAAATTCCTGCAAACGGAATTTAAATGTTATGAAATGATGTTAAATTGCGAGGGAGTGAAATCTGCTTTTTCACTATTTACATAATATATTCATATACGCATTCATATTTTCACTTAAAAGATCACCATTTTGATTGGAGGTGTCCTAAAATATCTTTTTGTGTCAAAATTCTTGCCTAAACAGGACCTGTATCACATGACTATTGGTCCCATTTGAAAATTTTGAGTTACCCCCCGCCAATCCCTTTCGACCAAAATTGAACAATATTAAGTTTCCTAAGCAGCCCCGCCCTACAACGAATATTGCCGCAAACCGCATTTAGCTATCTTAACAAATAACCAAGATAAAGTGGGGTGCACATTATTAGTTATTTTCAGCCATCCTGTATTGCGATTTTGTCTATTTAGTTTGTTAAGCTCAAAGCTTTATTATTTGGGCTTTTTATTTAACTGTAAATTCATATTTTCTTCTTATTTTTGTTGTTGTTGTTGTTGATTAATGAATTTGTAAAACTTGTTACTCTGGCAGACGTCCTCGGACATGTCGTTATGCATTGGTTATATTTGCGCACAATAATATATAATAATTTTATTTTCTATTGTGCAAAGTAATGCATTATTAGTTTGTTTATGTTTAATAGATGCATTTGTTATTATTATTTTAATAAAGCACTACAGAATGATACATTGTATATAACTCGGGAAAAATAACTCCAGTAGCAGGATTGAAATACAAAAATACAAACCTAAAGATTACTGATTTATAGCCAGCTTCATTTAAGCCTGTTAAAACAAACACTACAGCTCAAACTTGGTGTCTTGAAATTATATTGATTCAATTCCAATATCACGTGCTGGAAGTGTTCTGACTGTAGTTGGAATGCAATGCTATGTGTTTGAAATGTTACTGCTTTACTTGAAGTATTAACGTCATGTTATCTTGCGCTTCTCATGTCCTTGTTGTAGTACGTCAATATTTACCTCAGCTCACTTCTTTCTCTATTCTTAATTTTAATGCAGGTTGCAAGAAAGGAGTTTTATTTTTACTTTATTAAATGTAATACTTTTTGTACATATCGAAGTGTGTAAATATCCTGGCACTTTGCAGAAGTGCGTGAGGAGTAAGAACACAAGGACAGAATGGGTCAAGAAAGGTACGTCTAAAATGCTAAGGGCCCTGGGGAATGCTAGTGGGAGGCAATTATTTAAGGACTAGAATATAATAGCTGTTAGTGGACTTTTCTAATCTGTTAGTAATACAAATTAATTGTTGTTCTTACTGTTTAGGCATATGTAAATAAATTACATTCAAATAATTATAGCAAAATAATGTAGGTTGCTAAAACAAAAAAACAAAAAAAAAGTAGGTTACTATAACAATAATCATAACTTACATTTTTTCAATAGAACTATAAATGTTCACTGCACAAGCTTTATCTGTAAACTTGATATCGCATGCAAAAGGTTGTCAATTCGAATGGAAACTACCAGTGCTATCACATACAAATGCCATCACATGAAAATACTATATCATAAAAAAATAATATCAAATGAAAATACCAACACATCAAAAAATACTATCATATAAAAATACCGTCACATAAAAATACTACCATATAAACATACCATCACATCAAAATGCTCTCATATGAAAATACCATTACATCAAAATACTATCGTATGAAAATAGTATCTCGTCAAAATACCACCACCCTAAAAATAACACCATACCATAAAAATCAACACCATAACTATCACATTAAAGTATTATCTCTCGTAAAAGTACCACCACATAAATATCCTATTACATAAAATTATTATCACATAAAACTCTAACAAAAAATACCTTCACATACAAATACTATCATAGTCATACTATCTCACAAAAATTAAATACTATATTATTTATCGTGATTAAACTAAATAAAATAAGTCGAGTTTACCTTGAGTGCCAAGGGTTCCGTATAGTCAGCCGTCCTGAAACGTAGTGTATCAACGTAGTATACGCTGAACTCGTCAATTGCTCTGTATAATGTGGTCGCTCACATGGTGGATGTTTCCTGGGGTTTGTCGAGGTTTCGTAGGGAAACTTTGCCCATATTAAACCAGTATTGATTGTGGGTTTGCAGGTTTTGATGAAACTCAACCGTTATCTATAATATGTTAGTTTTTATGTTTTCATTATTATTGCTTATTTGTACATAATGTGTTTGAGCATGTATTTGGTTGTATTGTTTAATTATTTGTTTTATAGTTTAGGCATGACTTATTTATTTTTGTATAGATGGCGCCCCACTAATTGGGTTTTTAACCTGTTGGGGTTGCTTTTACAACATGGTTCAAGCATGTATCTTCTTTTGTTTGTAAAAAAAGTAGTTTGTTGTAATTTATTTATTCTATTCTATTTTTTTCTATTCTATTATGAGTAAAATCATTTCATTAACATATCATATAATCAATATAAAAAACTAACCATTTAACTAATAATCACGGTAGAAACCCAAACACAATATTTCCGAACACAAATTCTCAAAAAAATACATTTCTCTTTCATTTTGATGAAAGTTTGAATCCTCTGTGGTTGCTCTATAAAATATATGAGTATCTCTAACAACATTGTTTTTATTTAACCAGGATAGCAGTGTGTTTGTGATACAAATAGTATATAGCCCTATTTGTAGAATACACGATCTTTTAGTTCTATAATCCACTTTGACAGTACACACGATACGTTCAAAACTTTGTATGTTTTTAGAATACTTTCTACCTAAATATGATTTTCTAAAGCAGAGAACTATCTTAATGAACTTCTCATACCCAAAACATAATCATATTAAGTTTAACGAATTAAGGTATCATATGTATATGTATTCAATTGGTAGAACGTTTTAAACATACTATTATGTTAGTAGTATTTTAAACCGTTTCATGAAAGTGTGTTTACATTTACATGTTTATTATATATCAGAGGATATTGTTGTTGATTTTTTGAAAATGAAACCCGTGCACATTAACCTAGTCCAGAGAGGAAGAAAAATATGTTTGAGGACAAACAATTATTGGTAAATATTCGATATTTTAGAAAAAATCGTCTCTATATCATAAACGGTTATGATGTTACGATACAATGTTATACCGCAACTACACATAGCGAGGTAGCCTAATACACTGAAATATAAAAGAGTAGGCCTACCACTCGGAAAAGTGAATGAGCGTTAGGTAAGAAATCTAGAACCATTCTTGATTGTTTTTCAAAAAGCCTTACACTTTTTGAATAAATTATTTTAAAACATTAACAGATATTTCCAGATCAAATGAAATTATGAAACAAATGAACTAATAAAACATATATGTAATTACCAAAATAATTTACCATTTAATTTTAAACATTTTAAAATTTGTTTACCTCTGAATCACAAATCGTTTACAAATTATGGGTATTTTAACGAAACTCAATATGCCTATGTAGCATAAAGCTTATCGTGCTGAGAGTCTGAAAGTCTGATAATTAAATTCGTGATTGCGTATAATATTTGTGACTTATATAAATTAAGACTTAAAATATTTCTGCTATACACATTAAGTACAAAGGTTATTAACAAAGCTTGAAGTTGGTAGATAGACTTCCTTGCATGCTCTACTTTTCAGATTTGTACGTTTTAAAAATCATTGTTTGCTCCTTTCACGAAATTTTTCTTAGATTTGTTTACCTTTCTGAACTAATCGGTACATCCTCCAGGTAATTATTTTTGTGTGACAAAATGCAAACACCGGTAAACAGTGGTACAAAAATTGCCTTTGCCAACTGGCCTTGTAAAATGGCATGACCGGGTTTATGTGTAATTTAGTTTTATTTTACTACTAATGTATTTTTAAACTAGGGCCTAATATAGATCAAAGAGAAGAAGCAGAAAACAACCAAGTGTCTTCAAAGTGGTTTTATTACTACAGGTTTACTTCCTTCATTTTGCATTATATTTATTAACAATTTACCATCGGTTTACAAGTTAAATTAGTTGCGTAGGCCTTGTTGTTGTAATTTACCATTTGTGATGAGAAAATAAAATTGCAATGAAAACATTGGTTTTATTAATATTGTAAGCTAATGTAAAAGATACATACTATCGTACCTATTATTTAATTTAAGAACACAATGAGATAAAGTAATTTTCAGTCTTTTGAATTTAGTTGCACATGAATTGTATATCGATTGAACAGTTGTGTAGTTGACTGCCAATATGAGCATCGTTTGGATAACACAATCGGCATATTTGAATAAAAGACTCTAGGCAAACCTCCTGGACTCTGGACGGCATAACCTAGACTATATAATAAACCTCCAGATGAAATTAAGAAATGTTAATTAAACAAATATTTAAATCTCCAAAAGGACTGGCTGTTGAGCAGAAACGATGCGGAAAGCTTGTTAGATGTGGCCGTGTGATATAACTTTGTCGTGTGTAAGGGTGTAAGTGTTGTGTGGGGTTGTTCGTGAGAGAGACAAGAAGTAGGTTTGTGTTTGTGTGTATGTGTGTAATTAAAATGTATAAACAGTAAGTTACTGAGTATTTTTTATTTATAACCTAATTATTGTTAATCCTCTTTACTAGTGTAATATATTTGTTTAGATTCTCCTTTGTCAGTTTGTCTTTACGTATTGTTTTTTATTTTCCACTGTTTGAATGTTCTGCCCTTAATATATTTTTATCTTTGACTGTAAATTTAACTGTTCCCATAATCCCATTTTAATCTTTTTATAATCTATTTCCGTAACCTCAAATCAGATTTGCCTCAGAGGTAGAAAAATATGTGTTTCTTGATATAGTGTTTAATTTGTGTTGTTAAAAAAAAATATATTTTACTAGAGTTTGTTATAATATACAGAACTAGAACTATATTACCATAAATTAGTTAGGGCAATTTTTGGTTTATGAAAATGTAAAAGTCACAAAACGATGACAAAACCACCATTTGCACATTGTATTTACTGCAGAAAAATTTTCTCAAATTTTGTGTTGTTGACGTTATTTATATTCTCTACAAGAAAACTATCGAAACTCCTGAATTTTTGAATTGATTTTATCGGGCTTTTAAAAAAGCAGTTGTAACGTCCCAAAATTATAAGGGGAAAATTTGTCGATGTTTTAAATTAAATGTCATCAGCAGCAGGAATCTTATCGCACGCCTGGGTTTAGTCTTGCGTTGTTCCTCGGTAGGGAGGGGGCAACGCGGAGAGGGGCAGTGCGTAGGTGGGACTATGTAGGCTGGCCCGCCGAGAGTGGGAGCGGACAGCTATATAAGACGGAGCTCTAAGGCAGAGAGAGGAGTTGCTTGCTTGGTGAAAACCAGCTAGTACCTCTGGTCTAGTGAGAGTTGCTTGCTTGGTGAAAACCAGCTAGTACCTCTCGTCTAGTACAGTTGGCTCGCTAGGTGGAAATCGGCAGCTTTAAATAACGGTAGATGCTCGCCTGGTGAAAACTGGCTCATCATAGTAAGAAGAGGTAAGTGTAAAACCCGGATTCAAGCACAGGCTTGGGTAGTGACCGGCAGGGTTATCATTATAAGGTGGATTTAACCACGCTAAACGCTTTTTGCAATAGATTAGTAAAGCTTATAGTTAAGGCATTTTCAGCGGTGGTGAATAACATCTGGGGTTTTACTTATCGGAATATTTATAGAAGCGTTGCGTATATTAGGCCTACATTAGGCCTACTAGATTTGAATAACCTGTACGAACAAAAGTGTCGCCTCGTTTGTAATATTTAAAGTTATTCCATTAACCGAATAGAGATATATGTTGAGAGGTTAGCTTGCGTATATTAGACCTATATTAGGCCTACATTAGGCCAAGTTAGTTTTCGGATTCATTGCCTAAAGGGTTGAAGGGTTTAAGAGTTGCACTTCAGTTGAGTTTGTGGGCAGGTGAGGGCGTGGTGAAGCCGCCTAAGAGCAACCTAAGCCTATTAGGCCTACGTTAGGCCTACGACAGTTGAATAACCAGTAGGTTTCAAAGCGTCGCCTGGTTAGTAATATTTAAAGGGATTTCGTTGACGGAATAGATAGATATTGTTGAGCAGTTAGGCTGCGTATATTAGGCCTACATTAGGCCTACCAAATTTTAATACTGGTTTGAACGAAACGATCTTTGGAATTTTAGGGTGTATGTGTGGTGCAAACTCACATACTATTGTCGTTCGTTGCTTTAGGGTGTATGTGTGGTGCAAACTCACATACAGTTGTAGTTTGCTGTCTTAGGGTGTATGTGTGGTGCAAACTCACATACAATTGTCGTTCGTTGCTTTAGGGTGTATGTGTGGTGCAAACTCACATACAATTGTCGTTCTTTGTTTTAGGGTGTATGTGTGGTGCGAATTCACATACATTATAGATCGTTTGTTAGGGTGTATGTGTGGTGCAAACTCACATACATTATAGTTCGTTGGTTAGGGTGTATGTGTGGTGCAAACTCACATACGATTGTCGTTCGTTGCTTTAGGGTGTATGTGTGGTGCAAACTCACATACAATTGTCGTTCGTGGCTTTAGGGTGTATGTGTGGTGCAAACTCACATACAATACGATTGTAGTTTGCTGTTTAGGGTGTATGTGTGGTGCAAGCTCACATACAATTGTCGTTCGTTGTTTTAGGGTGTATGTGTGGTGAGAACCCACATACAAGAGTTTTTGAGACAGCATAGGGTATAGGCGTGGCAAGTAATTTGATAACGTCCGCGTCGTACCATCCCTTCCCTACTCCCACTTCCTCAGCTGTGATGAATGTGGTCCTAATACCATAAGAGCTCGTCTCTAGGATTAGGCCGCACTGAGCCATCTCCTTACCCCCTCCATCCTTGACCCCTGGAACGAAACCCAGCCATTGGCCGGAGTATCTGAGGCAAACATTTTATTTTGTGAGGGCCAAAGAATTTCCCTATAGGGAAAAAGGCACCACACAGTTAATTTGAGAAAATGTTTTAATTGTTCCATAATAATGTTTTACGTTTTCTATTGTTCTTGATTATTTTTAACCGTGCATTGGAATTTGCATTTCTTTCATTATGTGTAATTAAATTAATTAAGCTTTAAATAACTTAACTTCAAACTTTTGAATCTTTAAGAAAATACAATTATTTTCAAAACATTGGATAAGAAAGAATAAAAATGTCTTTTATATAGAATTTAAAAAAGACTGTAAGAAGTGGAGATTTCCATAAGAATATATAAATATCACTGCCATATTGGAAAACTCAATATAATTTACTAAAACATTTCAAATAAGATAATCCCTCCAATTGTACACTTCAATTTTAAGTAAAAAAACATGGTTTTACTCAATAATACTATAGAGTACTATTTAAAATTACATCAGGTACTAAGCTAGAGTATAAAACACACGAAATTTTAAAAGTTAATTTGCTACAAAGTCGAGAAAACAATGGAATTCATATTTGTATAATGTTCTGCCCATGACGTTATTAAGCGAATATTTAATATTCATTCAACCACTACGCACGTGTGAGTTTTATAACGGCAGATTGTTTAAATATGGAATGCATTAATTTTCAACATTTCCTAAACAAAGGGTTTTAAAAATAAATTCCAATTACGTTTGAATATTACACCTCATCCTTTTGTTTTGTTCAATTTTTTTAACGTTACATGGTTGTTAGAAATAAACTAATATTCTGAACTTTTAAAGAAAAAGCTGGTATTTTTTGGGAGGAGCTCAACCAGCCCAAAATTCAACCAGTCTAAAACTACTGAAGGTTCAATCAGCCCAAATAAATATATTAAATAGAATGATTTGGGCTAGTTGAGCTTTGGGCCAGTTGAGCCGTTTATAGTTAGTAAACGTTCAACCAGTCTAAAATAACACACGGCTGAAGAGCGTTCGGTTCAACCAGTCTAAAAATGTAAACAAACCTTAGAAGGCCCGGTTCACAACAAGGCCAGCGCCCGGCAACGGGAACTCGCTAACATTCGTTTTGTTAAACTTCTATCAGTAATGCAATATTAACAGTGTATTTTATTCATTTGATTTTTTATAATTTAGGTAAGACATTCTAATAGTAAAAAAACTACTTTGTTTTACTTCTTTCCCTGACTGTTTTATTTTAAAGTAATATATTATTTAGTCGCTACATTTTATTGTATAATAAATTTAATTCATTTATTCAATTTAATTCATAATCCCTACAATTCAGTTAATAATAATTATTATTATTACTTTATATGTTACACAACGAATGCATTCTATTTGTTTAATTTCACAATATAGTTCATTGGTTAGGGTTTGCTCTTTTTCTTAAAAGAGTAATTACAGTATACAATTTTATTATATTAGATATACTTAAAAGTGCGTGTTTATTTTAAAATTCAGCAAAAGAAATAACATTGAATTTTATTCTTGATATAGGCCTACATTCGGTTTGAAGTGGTATGTAGGCCTAACTCAAATAAATTGGTATATTTCATTACAAGTAAATAATAAAATGAAGTCGGCTTAAAAAAATAAGCCTTATATTTTACAGGCTATATTTTAGTACAGTAAAATCAGACATTTGAGATGTGAACCTGGTGTAGGTTAACATATTTTGACGGTTTTTGTTTTCTCGACGAGTAGGCCTAGATAAGTTTTAAAAAAAATTGTGCTCTGCCTCCCTGAATTTGTTAAACAAAATCCGTGTTTAGAAAAAATGGTTATTGTAACAAATATTTTAAAATAAATTATGTTAAGAACTAATAAGAACATTGTATTTTAAGTGTAAAATGTTATTTTCAGTTAACTTACCGGTACTTGGTTAAAAATATTGTTATAATTTAGCTAACGAAGCGAAATCGATAACCGTTTGTGTTACAATAATTAGATAGGCCTATACTTAAAAGTGCTTATTTATTTTTAAATTCAGCAAAATAATAACAGTAAATTTTATTCCTGGCATTTGAGATGTGAACCTGGTGTAACTTAACAAATTTTGAAGAGTTTTTTTGTCTCAACAAGTTTTTATACATATTGTGCTCTTCCTTCCTGCATTTCTTATACAGTACAATAAAACTTCGTTTAGAAAAATGGTTATTGTAACAAGCATTTTTCTTAACTTTTGACTGCGACACTTTTTAAATAAATTATGTAAGACTAGTAGGAACAATGTATTTGAAGTGCAAAATGTTACTTTTAGATAATAAAACTATTTTAATAAAATAACGTTAAAGCACGCAAAAACGTTATACACCAATAAATTCAAATTGGTCTTAACCTGGACCAAATGAATGTTAGTACAGTAGGCCTATAGCCTACTTGTTACGGAACTTAATATTAGGTTAGTGCTCCACGCTAGAGAATATCTGACTTTTAAATACAGTATCTGAGACTGTGGTTGTCACAAACGGTGACAATTAGTTCGGTCGATTTAAATATGCACTTAAATTGAAGTGTATTAGTGTAAGATGCATTACATAATAATATTAGGAATGCCTATTCAACTACTCCGAGGGGTTTTGTTATCCCAACAGTAAATTATTCTTATGAAACTCTTTTTCACCAAACTAATTTTATATCACACTTTATTACAGTAATTCATAACTCTTTCCGATTATTAAGAGGTTATAGTATAGGCCAATAATCCAATGCTTAGCGTAACGCAGATGTTAAACACTCATTTCTTTTAATTTCAAGAAACCTGCTTAGGTGTGTCTACTAATAAATAAATATACCTAATTATAATGCAGATAATGCTAAACTGTCAATTACTCTTATTTAGGATTGAGAAGTGTTACAGGCCTATATGCCAATGCTTAAAATACATACTGCGACGTTAGTCATTCTTAAATGTGAAAAACCTACTCACATTTTCAATCGATAATTACCTATCCTATACTAATATTATGAAGAGGTAAAGTTGGTTTTTTGTTTGTATGTATGGGGTAATCTCTGGCACTACTGAACCGATTGAAAAAATAGCGTTAGGCTACTAATTAAAAGCTACACTATCCCTGCGTAACATACATAGGCTATAATTCATTTCGATAAAAACCTTTTTTTATTTAAATATTTGTATTTAGTCGGAAAAATTTCTTAGGTTTGGCCTAGAATTAATGATAAACCAACACATATGTATTTACATTTATTACCATAGCAACCAATTGAATAAAATAACAGATAATACAGCTGTTTGCTCCAATATTTCCATTAACAGCTGATTTAAAAATTTGAAGCAATTATTTTTGTATTTTTCTAGCTTTACACTTATAAAAATAGTAGTTATACTGACATTTTATCCAGATTTAGGATTGGATTATATTTTACAACTATTCCAATGCCTGTTGGACAGAAGGTATAACTAATGGTTTTGCATAACATTGGAATAAAGGCCTATAATCCATTTTAATTTACAATACTAGATCTGGGTATAACAATTTAGAGCAGAAGATAAATTGGTACGGTATTAGCACAGTTTTTGATTATGGGCCTTATAATTAGGATTTAAAATGGATGTGTGCATACAAAATATTTAATTTAGCCTACGTAGGTAAAGGTATTTATGGAAAAACTAGCAAATTTTGTGAAGTTGTCCTTTATAGATTTATCAATAGCCTGAATATAAGAGTATCTAATGCCATCGTTGGGGATATTTACTGAGGTTGCTACGTTTTTACAAACAAAGCATGAATGGGAAGTTAGCTTTGGTAACGACAGGATGTTACAAAGTGATTCTACAAAACGATTGAACTGAAATTGCTCAAACAAGTAATGCAATTTAACAACCTGCAATTTTGCAACAATTAAATAACCAGCTTCAAGAGATTATTTTTATCCGTATTTTGTACTTGCAATGATACAACAAATATGTCTACCACGTCAACTAACATACCATAATAGATTCATTAACTCATAAATTCGAAAAAGCTGCTCTATTGACAATGCCTACGGTACTGTAAATAATTAACAGAGGGAGAGTAGAATTAGCATAATGTAGATAACGAGTGAAATTTTAAATACTTAATAATTTATTCTAAATTTATATACATGTAAGAAACCCCTGCCAACCCCGTTGGAACCTTCTATACACATAATCATGTTACAGTATGTTTTCTTTATAATAAAGGTGAAGGATTAATAATAACCCCAAAGCTAAGGAATAATAATAATGTTAAACTTTCAAACCAAATTATTTCGTATATTTTATAACAGCAGTTAAAATAAAGGTTAAAAAACCAGCAAGGCTCAGATTTACACATTAATAAAAACCTAACCTAGTTTTTGTGCAATTTAAAACCTTGCCAGATTAGTTATCACACCTTAAAGATGGGTTTTCCTAGCTCCGCGCTTTTTGCGCAACGCGCTGGAGGGGTGATATTTATTTTTTGTGCAATTTACAACCTTGCCAGATTAGTTATCATACCTTAAAGATGGGTTTTCCTAGCTCCGCGCTTTTTGCACAATGCGCTGGAGGGATGATATTTATTTTTTGTGCAATTTACAACCTTGCCAGATTAGTTAACACACCTTAAAGATGGGTTTTCCTAGCTCCGCACTTTTTGCGCAGTGCGCTGGAATTTCGTTTTTGTGCAATTCACAACCTTGCCAGGTTAGTTTTATCACACCTTAAAGATGGGTTTTCCTAGTTAAATAGTTCGTATAGCGATTAATATAATTCAATTTAACAAATTAAAACTATTCTTTAGCAATTATTGCAAAAGAAAATGAAGAAAATGCACAAACCTGGGGATCTGCAAAAAATATAAATTCGACCAGCAATGAAAAAATGTAGTTTTGCCTCAAACTGACCTACTGGTACACTGCATTGTTCAAATATTCATTTGTTAAATACCTACCCTTGTAATTCAATACAAATATTCAGTTGCTCAACTCACCTGAACTGCTCAGATTACTCTTATTTAAATTATATCAATAAATGATTCTTTAAAACAATTCTCAAAACTACCATATTGTTATCTCAATTTGGAGGAAATTGTATGTAGACAGTACAATTTAACTGTAGGGAAAGCCAGTGCAGATAACTACATTACCAGATAGGTAGCACATATAATATGACACATTTAGAGTTCATAATTTCCTCAATATACAGCACTGTCATTCGTGAAATACTTACGCACACATTTCTTAATTGCAATGTAATATGAATATCCAGTTGCAAACCTATACTGGTTAGGTTACTTTTATTTAATTAGTATGTCAAAGAAATATCACATGAATTAATAATTGTCAAAATTTGATGTTGTAATTTCAGAAAACCTGCAGTTTGTTCGTGAAACACCCACAATTTCATAAAACCGGCAGTCCATTAATGAAACACTTACCTACACATTTCTTCAATGCAATTCAATACAAATATCCAGTAGCGCACCTTTCCTGAACTTGTTAGGTTACTTTGATTTAAATACTGTTTTAAAGTTGCAGTAAACCTGCATTATCAATTTAAAATATTTCTTAATGGTTCAAAAAATTTCAGATAATTAGTTTCACTACAAAAGGGTAACTTTTTTAAATCAATGCAGATGTTCAAAACTACCACCTTAAAATTTGTAGGAAGTGTTACAACAAAACAATTAAACTGCAGAAAAAGCTAGTACTAATAAATTCATTCAGATATGGTTAAATGGCAAAATTAGTCAAAGCCATTAGGAGCTGGGTTTGTTCCCCGAGATGTAATTGGGAATCGTAAAAACAGTGTTAATGGTTTGTTTCACGAAATGTAACTAATAATTGTGAAAACAAAGTGTGTTGTATTGAACGTGTCAGAAAACAAACTTGGTTTGTTCCCTGAAATTGGAAAAAAAGTGTTAATGGTTTGTATCACGAAATGTAACTAATAATTGTGAAAACAAGGTGTTTGTTGTATTGAACGTGTCAGAAAACAAAGTTGGTTTGTTCCCTGAAATTGTAAAAAAAGTGTTAATGGTTTGTATCATGAAATGTAACTAATAATTGTGAAAACAAAGTGTGTTGTATTGAACGTGTCAGAAAACAAACTTAGTTTGTTCCCTGAAATTGTAAAAAAAGTGTTAATGGTTTGTATCACGAAATGTAACTAATAATTGTGAAAACAAGGTGTTTGTTGTATTGAACGTGTCAGAAAACAAACTTGGTTTGTTCCCTGAAATTGTAAGTTTACTATTCGACCCTAGGCTAATATTTTTGCAGACAATCTACTGTTAAATATTGAATACAGGTAAACATAATGTTTCTAAATACTATAGGTTAGAACCTTTAGGCTTTTTTTATATTATTCTTGCATTTCTCTTGCCATAGATTAGCCTAGGGTGCGAACTACGGTGTCACGGATGACTGCGCAACCTACGGAGGGTTATGAACGACTTTTTAACATTATAACTGGACTGGACGTAACTATGCAAAACTTAACAACCCCACAATTTTGAGACATGGGTTTCTTGTTGTTGAGCTCAAAGGGTTCTGCATTTTACTAAAAATAACCAATCCTCATATACTCTGGTAAAAAAAGTATATCTGTTTTGTTTTCAACATTCCTACATTTTACAAAAAAGACTCAACTGCTTTGGTTGGTTCCTTATTAACCTGTCAATGTCGAGTTTTCTTTTAAAAAAAAATATGTTTAACAAAAAGAAACCAAGGTGCATGGTCACCTTTTGCTTCCAATTTGAGAAAAAGTCAAGGAGCCATTATAGATTTTGCTTTAGAGTATAAAAATTACAACAGTTTATTCAACATGATTCAGTTTTAATCATGTTTTAAAAAATATGCCTTTCATAAAAAAACAAAACCAGATTTACATTACAATAAACAGAATAACAATTGACTTTTAACTTTAAATCAATTTATGTCAGTTTAAAGTTAATGTGGAATGGTTCCTTTTTGCATTATTACATCCAACTGCAATGTCCTTGCTAATTTCAAAGTAGCCTTCAGGATTATTACACAACTTGATGAAAAATCGATTAAATAATAAATAGTTTATATTTTCATTTTAAAATGTAAACAATAAATGTGTCTAAGGCCTACGGTATATTTGTTATTATTGAAAATAAACACAGTAGCCTATATTCATTTGTTTAGCTTAGATTCAAAATAGATTAATCAAACAATATTTTGTTTATTGAAAATATTTTAAAATTCTTATTTGTGACATATTCCTTAAATAAAAACTGGTTTTCATATGAAAAACAACAAGCTTATAAGTTCGCCTTGAAACAATTGAATCACAAAATTAAGTGAATATTATAAAATTTATATTTAATACTGGTACTGCCTGCAAATATGGCAAGAACTTCGTCTGTACTAGTTGACATAAGTTGTGTCACAGGTTAAGTCACAGTCATAGATATTAATCACACAGTTGTAACAGATATTTCTAGCCTGAAGTAATAACCTAATATTTAAGCTCCTCCCATGTTTTATCTGATCGGTTCTTTCTAAAACCTGGACTATTTGTAGTCCAGTACATATTTTTAATAAACACTAGCCTTCATTTGGTCCAGATTGAATTTAACGTTCTGGACTTTTTGAAACTCTTGACTACATTATAACGCCTCACTGTTTAGGCGACCTGGACCATTTAAAAACTGGACTAAATAAAGGCATCCCTTTATTTTCATTGAACTATTTTTATGGTTTAGATGTAACGTTTGTACATATTATGTATAATTACAGTTTTATATTTTTGTTTGAATACAGTATTGATTACGGAGAAACATTTGTAAATATTTATTTGGTGTACTGTATTTCAGTTTCATATGTTATGGATTTGCGGGAAGAAGAAAGGCTCTTAAGATATCTTAAAAGTGTTGTGTGCAAGTAAATACAATGTATTTTAAGTACTGTACAAGCGACAAGACGTTTTGTGCGGCCGGCCTTAATAATTTGTAACATCTTAAATCAAATATTGCATCTAATTTGAAAATGACCCCAGGCCTATGTCTTAAATAATTACCTTATAATTACCAATCATTTTTTATAAGTTGGCTAGGCCTATATTTATTGGCAAATAAAAAGTGATAATTTAGTTATTTTTGTTAGGCTTACATGTATCCCAATAATCAATAATTTATTTAATGAGTTTTTATGATAAATTTACAACTAAATTGAATCTAGCTATTCCGGTAAATGCATTGGTAAGGCAATTGTGTCATTTTACCTTTGTAACTCTGCAGCAATATGGCAAGGAGGTGTGTTGTAAATTTTACCCAAATCATTTACTGAGAATAAAGTGCATATGTTGGTAAAACTAATCCTACTTCACTTTCCTGTAGCCTACTTCAAAATGTAGAATTCAAAATCTGTAGCCTACTTTAAAATTCAAAGAGTACAGAGTAAAGATAATAACAGAATATTGTTGTGTTTGCTCAGCTGGTATAGGATGCCGGATTGAACAAACCAATTATTAACACATATACCTTAACTATTATGCTTCAATTGATTGTTTTGACAGTTACACCATTCAATAGGAAATCAAAAGGGCTACAATAAAGGTGTCTTAACATTTTTTTGATAAAAAGTACAGTTTTTAAGTAAATATAGGTTGACATTAACGACAACTTTAATTTAGGTTATATTTTTTATTTATAGTAGGCCTATTTTACAAGGTTTTTTTTACAAATCGGATGACAGATGAAAGTGTCTAGATAAAATATGAGGTATTATCTACTTCTAAACTTAGCAAAAGACTAACTAGCCTATGCCCACTGTTAGTTTTTCTGACTAAATTCCATTATACGCCTTATAGTAAGTCAGTATATTCATGGTTTGTTCCTCCGAAACAATTTAATGTAGCCTATAGAATGAAATTTTAACACTGGGTTGAACCCATTTAATGGGTTAGCCGTATGCATAAAAAGTATGTCTAACTTAGTTTCATTTTGGCAATTATTACTTGTTCTTATCAAATACAATAGAATTACTGTCATGGGGTGATTTTATAAAAACTGGCTGCCTATCAAAAGTTAATAATACTTATTACATTTTAAAAAGATGTGCGTTAGGACATGCATCTAATATTTTCAATGGTATGTCCTACTTTTGCAATTCTAAATAACCACCTCCTATGCTACTCTTGGGAAGGTATAAAGTTTCAACTGGGAGAAAGTATGTGACAGTTATCTGGTACCATTTATAAAATTTCTCTAAAAGTGAGTTTAGAAAAAAAATTGAAAGTAAAAAGACAATTACTGTATAACAATTATTACTGTACCTTTTAATATTCAATGCTCTTGCTTTTGTATGCCTCAGCCAGTTTTTGTAGAGCCATTAATAACTTTGTCAGTAACTTTAGTCTGAATAGATTGATTATTATGTAAATAATTGTTGGAGCACCTAAACAACAAAAATAGACCAAATGATAAAATAACCTAGAAACTAGATCACTACATAGACCTACATTAAAACTAATAATTAAATTTGGGTTTTTATTCATAATATATTATGATTGTTACATGTTATTAATCTATAAAATGACTTCCAAACAAGAAATAAGAAGTTAACTTAATTATTTGATACTTATATAATAATAGTATAGAAATTATACTCATATATACAGTATTGAACAATCAACACACAATTCTGATAAAATCAATTAGGCTAATTAATGAAAACATATTTAAAAACCAAAACCAATCAACTTAAACATTGACAAACATTAAAAAAAAAGGAATCTGAAATAATTTTTAAATATATGGTTTTATTATTTTTATATAAGTTATATGTTTTTTTGCTAACTCAAGGTACCCAATGCCAATGGTTGAATTTGGGCTGTTGAACCTTTCATCACTTTTCAGGTAGTTAACATATGAAATTTTTCAATATAAAAAGCCTATAAAAGCGAGTGTGCATCCATACGTACATGAGTAACATATAATATAACAGCTGATTTCACTCATTATCTGTAATACTTAAACAAACCCCAGCGTAGATTATACTTTAGGATTTAACTTAATGTTAACAACTTAAATCATTATAATTTCTTGTGAAGTTGATTTTTTAAATATGAGTTAAATTAAAATATTTTTATCTTTCTATAAATAGTATATATTAACATATAAATTCAAAATATTAAGAAGTAGGCTTACAGTTTTATAATATTTATAATTGTACTCATTTACCGAGTTAAAAATCCCCGTCAGCATCCTAGATTAATTTATGTAGGCCTAGATAAAGTCTGTTGTTTTTAAATTGTATTTTTTTAAATGATGTATTTCTGAAGTGTATCTTTTAATCTGCCTGTGATTTTTCACAGGGGCTTACTAGTTAATTATAATTATTTTTTACAAAAGTCTGGCTAACCAAATGATAAATAATTTGTGATAACAATGTTACTCATGAAAACAATGCCAAAACAAGAAGGCAGTTATTATCTACAAAATACAAAATATTTAAGTCTAGTGGCAGTTAAAAAAAAAATCCTTCGGCAGTTAGTAAATTGATCACAAATCACATTAACTTAAATTTCATTTAGGCTACTTGTTAAACTACATTTAATGTCAAAATTAATTCTTTTACAATAGCCTCTAGATCTCTAATGTCACTAAAGCCTTACAGGCAGGTTATTGTAATAAATTAGGTGTGTATGGCAACAGAAGTGCAAGAATAATTTTAAAAAAACCCAAAAGGTTCTAACCTACAGTATTTAGTCACAGTATGTTTACCTGTATTCAACATTTAACAGTAGAA